>JABUQX010100718.1:0-19624 GCA_015478945.1 Trachelipus rathkii | reverse complement strand
TCTTAATCTGGGATGATTCCACATATATTGCTCTCCTTGGTAAGGTGGAGTTTGTATAGAGCTTTTAAACCTATCACTTCTCATGCTCCTCTATCTCCTTGGTAAGGTGGAGCTTGTATAGAGCTTTTAAACCTATCACTTCTCATGCTCCTCTATCTCCTTGGTAAGGTGGAGCTTGTATAGAGCTTTTAAACCTATCACTTCTCATGCTCCTCTATCTCCTTGGTAAGGTGGAGCTTGTATAGAGCTTTTAAACCTATCACTTCTCATGCTCCTCTATCTCCTTGGTAAGGTGGAGCTTGTATAGAGCTTTTAAACCTATCACTTCTCATGCTCTCATTAGAACTAGCCAATCTCTTTCAACCCTTCGATATGTGCATCACTTTCCTTATACTATTTATTACATTCGACACTATTCATTTGAACTAAAAAAAAAATTATATACCTCATCCATTCTCTATCCAAGTCTCTGACCACAGACTTAACCACTATGCTCATTCTTACAGGTATTCAACTGGTAAAGTCTGAAACAGTTTCTATTGTCCTTCTTCCATTTCCCTATTTAGTTTAACTTCACACTTTCAAACACAGTGTGTAAAAGGTACTGGTTTTACACCAACTTAAATGGAAACTATGACCTATTTCCATCGGAATGATTGATTTGGAGCTGAGCCAGAGACGGGATTTTCGGAACGCCATGCCCTGCCCCACTCTAGAGATCTAGTTGAACCTTGAAATTCGCTTCGAAACCCTCTAAAGCAAGAGCCAAGATTTCCGAAGAAACACACCACTAATTTATACTAACTATCGAACTTTCAAGGGATGCGAGTGAGCAAACCTCAAATACGTCAATATTACAATGAATACTCACTAGTTGATGTCTTAATTTTTATTAGAAGTTAAATTTGTGATAAAAAACAAAAACAAAAGATTAGTAGGCACGTTATAGATATATAATAAATATTTTATAAAAATAAATATTCGATAAATTATATAAACTGTCATTAGAAATGTCTGTAAACAAATTTTAATGTCAAATTTTTGAGAAAAAATGGGTAACTTTATTTATTTCCTATAAATTTGCGAGTTTATCACATTCAAGTGTTGCTATTGACTATTAGTTATATAATAGTCATGTAATTACGCTTTAACTTACATGATTACATAATAGGTATATTTATATTGGAAAGAAACACATAATCGGCGCATGCTCAGCCATCTCATTAATCAGATGGTTCTTGGAAGATCACAGCCTTGAGTAAATGTTCGCGCAAGGATCCTGCTAATATCTCGAAAATTCAAAAGCTTGGTACATGAGTAATTTCCCAACTCAAATAATTAATTCATTAAATGTAACATAAAGTTGAATAATACCTAATAATACGTCAATCAATATTAGTGCGTCGGTCAATTAATAACCTTATTTAAAGTAGAGCTTTAATACCATACAACACAAATATATTAAAATACATAATACAGACATTAGAAGCGAAATAAAACTTGATCTTACATTTGTTTGCTATTTATCAATATTCACTAGATGATGCGCTCTGCAATGATATTCTATAAACTTAATATGACATCCATTCATGACATTTCAATTAAATGCTGGTCAGTATGAACAAATAACAAATCATTAGTAACTTATAAGGATAAGACTTATATAGGTATAAGAATCACATTTCCTTCACACTGTATTCCAAGGACATAAAAATCTCATATCTGATAGATATTAGATTATTTAATATACTTATATTAATATATATTACGATTATTTATATATATTATGTCTATACACCTATAATCATACAAACCACTCTATACATATACTACTAACCATACCACACACATCCACAAACACAACTCATCAACACACACATCAACACCCATACTAAATAACACATAACAATACCAACCAAGACCCAATAATATATAATATAATGCGTATACCTATTATGTATATCATTTATATATATATATTAATATATGTGGTGGTGGGTGTTTGCGTGTATGTGATATGAGTATACGTTGTGAGTTGTGCGCATTGCGAATAACGAATTGTACTGTGCAATGCCATGTAGTGCGTTGCGGTGTACTGTTGTGTGTATAGATTTATAGAAGATAAATAACAAAACAACTCAGACCATAAATATAATAACAGTAAATTAATAATTTACCTATTCTTCAGATTGAAAAACTATCGTATTCCTGACATACAGTGTGAAACTGAAAATGTCACTCTTATACCTATAACTCTATCTATTTTGTCTTCACCGCATAACTGTGATTGCTGTAATATGCTGTATAGCAAAAGATCTTACGTTGTGATATCATTTATATGACGATATTAAGAACAATGGCCATTGCTTGATGTTGACTATTTGTTCAATAGATTCAGGTGTGTACCATACCTCTTAAATATAGCTTTAAGTAAGTATTAGATGTGTGCGTTGTGAAACATGTATTACATCGGCCTGTACTGTACTATCGTAGACAAAAAAATGCACCTAGACTTGGGTCCAATATTCTCAGAGTAACTTGGGTCAATATAATATTCTCCAATAAACCACGCCCTCCTTTAGCACAGTGTCCAAATGCTATAGTTATGTGAGAAACGAGAAATATTTGGAGGTGTTGTTACAGACACGCCCACACACCACACACAACACACACACACACACACATATAATTCTATATATACTATATAATATATTATAATTTGTTAATAATATATATATATATATATATATATAATATATTATATATAATATATATATATAAATAATATATATAATATATATATATATAATTATATAATATATATATATATCTTTATTCATATATAATATATATTATATATATATAATATATATAATATTATTATATTATATAATATATCATATATATTAATTATATAACATAGAAAAATTATTATTTTAATAATATTATTTATATATAATTATATAAATAATAGTATATATATAATATAAATACGATATATTAAATATATATATGATTTTTTTTATATATATATAGGATAGATAGATAGATAGATTAAGATAGATACGATAGATAGATAGATAGATGATAGTAGATAGATAGATAGATAGAAGAGTTAAAGTATAAATAAAGTTTGATATTAGGTTTGTTGAATTCATGCAGGTTTTGTTATAAAAGTTAAGTTACATTATAACAGTCAATTAATGATTGCAGCTATAGGGACGAATATACATATTATTATTAAAAATCATATAATAGAAATGACTATGTTAAATTACAAATAGACATGCTATAATGCACATGCGCGCGAGGCCAAGTCATCAGATTACAGCGTTGCATATTTAAAATCAGCTCTATGATTGATCTAAAGTTTAAGGCATATAATATGAAAAGTACTTTAGATTAAAATCTGCTGATCACGTATAATTACTATTTTAAATACATTATTAAAATCTATATTATATTTAAAACCGTTTTGTAGAACAGATTTACAAAGGAAAATAATGACTAATAGCGCGTGATATAAACAAACACATATACTAGCGATACGAAAAATTATAAACCCTTATGCATATATATATATAATAACTATAGTTATAATAACTAATATATTAAACTATATTATAATTTAATAATACTATATATAATATACATATTATATTATTAAGATATTATAATATATATATATATATCTAATATATTAAATATCATATATAATTAACATTTAATTATAAAATATTAGATATATATATATCTATATATATAGATATCATATATATTATAATATATTATATTATATTATAAAATATATTATTTTATATATATTTATATTATATAATATATTATATTATTAATTAATTTATAATATTATAAATATATATATTATTACTAATATATTAATAATAGTATATATAAACTGTATATATTACATATATATTATATATTAATTAATATATATATATATATTATTAATATATATTTAATATATATATATATATATGAATATATATATATATATATATAAAAATGATATATTTACTGTTATAATAGTATTATATTATTATATATATAATATAATTATTTATATATATAATATTAAAATAATATAGTATATATACGTAATTTATATATATTAATATATTATAATATATTAATATATTATATAAATATATTATATTATTATATATTTTAATATATATATATAATATATATTATATAAATATATATATAATATAATATATAATACTTTGACCTTTTCGTTATTTTACCGATCATCCGTTAGTTTTGAGAAATAATTTTATTTTTATTATGTATTTCTAGTATATGATTATATATACCTTAAAACAACTCAATCTTTATCAGTTACTGGTAACGAACCTGAATCTTAAATGAAAAAAAAAGTTTCAGGGCCTTTTTTCTTTGATTGAAAACTACGCAGTTTCACCTTTTTTTTTTTTTTATTGGTAATTTATAGGCGCTAGCCAAATGCTTCAGTAACTATTGAAGTTCATAATCGGTAACGGAACATGCTTCAAAAGTATTCGAATATATTTTATAAAATTTATATACAAATAACTATAATTTTACGAGTTTAAAATAACTTTATTAATTTCTTTTTGTAGGTGTTTTTCAAACTTAAATTACCCAATTCAAAGTAAATACCAATAGGGTAAACCGCCAAAGTGTAGGCAGTGAAGTCTAGTAGCTCTCAGACTTTCGGGAAGGACAGTCGGTAGAGACTAATGTTACCCCCCCCTTCCGGAAGTGTCTTTAGGTACCCCCTACTCTTGGATTTGGGTGTCATGCATATAAGCGGTTCTTTTCGCACCCCCTTATGGAGAGTATGGTGATAGTAAAAACGGTGCCCCCCCTCTAGTCCCCACCGTCGTGCTCGAGCCCCTCTTAATAATATTAAAGTATATATATATATATTAAATTTATAGTAATAATATTATATATTTAATATAATATATATATATATAATATCATATTTATATTAGATTATATTATGATATATTATAATATATATATATTAATTATAATGACTTATTAGTATATAATATTTATTAGTAAAATTATATATAAATATATAGATAGTATATATATATAATTATTATGTATGTATGTATATAGTATTATATTATATAAAATAATGATATAAGTATATATATAATATATTAATATGTAATATATTGTCATATTATTATTAATATATTATATATATTACGTATATTATATAATATGATATATATATATAATATGTATTATATATATATGATATATGATATATGTACTTAATATGTATAATGATATATATATATAGTTTAATATATATATATATATTATAGATATATATATATTATATATGATATATATATATAATGTATGTCATATATTTATTATATTAGTATTTAAATCTATATAATATTAGTATATATATGTAATATGTAATGTAATGATATAATGTATATATTCATTGTATAATTATTAGTAATTATTTAGTATATTAAGATATATATAATATACTAATTATATATATAATATATATATTATTATTAATATTATATTATATACCTTATATATTATATATATAATAAATATATATATATATATTATAATATATTAATATATATATTAATTAATATATATATATATATAATATATTAATTATATAATATTTAATTATATATATTATATATTAAAATAATATATTATTATATATTAATATATATATATTAATATATATATAGATTATATTAATATGATTTATTTATATAATATTAATATTATATTATAATAATTAATATAATTTAATTTATTAATATATTATATATATTATATATATATTAATTAATTAATAATATATATATATATAATATATAATAAGTATATTAAATAATAGTATATATTAAATAATAAATAATTATATTATATATATATATATATCATATATACATATATTTAAATTTATACTATATTTAATTTAATATATATATAATATATATTAATATACTATATAATATTATATATATTAATATATATAAATATATATAGATATATATTAATATATATATATATATATTAATATATAATATAATATATATTAATAGTATATATATATATATATATTCTATATATATATTATTAATATATTAATATATATATTTTATATATATTATATTATATATATTTTGTAATAAGCTGTATACACGCATGATTCCAAACTATATGTAATGGAAAGTTGAGAAAAACTCATTTTCACAAGAGAATTGATTTTTGAAAAAAAAATATTTAAACATATATCGGGTATTTTTAAAAATACTTATTTAAAATATTCTGGCCAAGCTTCGGAATCATGTCCGTTACCAGTACCACTGAAATTCATTTAGTATCATATACTAGCATAGTAGCAAAATTATATTAAAAAAAAAACAACAAAAAAAAATCAAAAAACTGACGGAGTCGTAAAACAAGAAAAGAGACTTTTATTAATATATATATATTATATAAAATTAGTATATATATATATATTAGTATAATTAAATCATTTATTTACTATACTATAAGTATATATATATATATATAGTATAATATTATATATATATATATATATTATATATCGTGTAAGTATAACTAGTATACATAATATTATACTATAAGTACTACTAATATATATAGATTGATTTAACTCTATGTAATAACTAATTTTCGCACATTTTAATTTGTTTACATCTAATTAGACGAGTTTATACTTTTTGTCCTAAGTTGCTTCACGTCTTGACATAATATAAATACCGCTCTTGAAATTCTAAGTAACATTGTGGTAAATAGGGAAAGAGCTAGAAATGATCCTGATCCGTTTTTGTATTCATTTGTTGGGATAGAGTTCACTTTTCCCGATGAAATATGATTGGCAAATCCGCCAATTTGGTTTAATAAAAAATAGTGCTATTGCTTAACTTTGTCAGTAAAAGCTGGAAGATCAGATATAAACCTTTGTTACTCATGTCTGCCTGCCAAAAACGTGCGACTGAAGGTTTAGGAGTTGGAGCAAGTGGATAAATACAAGAGAGTCTCTATCACCTTATGTGCGTATTATTCCTAATGTGTGAGAGGAAGCAAAAATACATGTTATGTGACTTGGTTACGTCAATGCCATGACGTAATTTCAGCAGTACTATGGCATCTATGTTATTGATTTGTTTTTTGTTTTATTGATTTAAAAATAATAGTAATATATACATTTAGTAGTAGATAATTGCATGTACGTTGTTTTGTTGCTTTATGAGAATAAATCGTGAAAAGAAACAAGCAACACGTAGAAATTATTACGTAAAGTTCCATCTGCCATAAAAACCAGGTATGACTCATGACCCTATGAATTCTAATTCCCTAATTCATCACAAGAAATTTATCTTACGCTAAATACTTCGAAGTGATACGAATTACTGATGCTGCTGTCGATATGATGCTGATGGTTCCCCTAGCTGTTATGAACCACTTTCTGTGAATTGAATCGCTTCACTAAGCCTTTAAGGCATCAGTATACTTAAACAATTTGACTAGGACAGTTGGAATTGTCCAAATGAAATCTGTCTTAATTGCTGGCGCACAGCTCGGAAACACTTAATTTGTTATAGTATACAGAAATACAAATCATTTTATTGCGTGATCGCCATCGTGAAAGGAGTTTCGGTAAATATTTCACTGATGACCAATCCCAAATCTCACTTACTGCTCAAATGATATGATAAGGTCATCATTAACGAATTTGAGATGATGTGAGCTTAAGTTCCTTGTTAGAGAATGGCGACTGTTCATAGACAGTTCCACTAAAAGTTTAAAAGCAGTACTTCTTAACCATTCTTAACCATGGTAACAAGAAGGCATCTGTTCCTGTTGGTTTTTTTTCAATGATGCTTATTGAAACATACGACAACCTGAATCTGATTTCAGGTTTTAAACTATGAAACACATAATTGGAAGATATGTAGGACGACATTAGCTAGAATGTAAAGTATATATATATCTATATTCAGAAAATTTGTATCTTTATTTCATTTGAGAAAGAAAGAGGGATCTTTTAGTTACGATCAATACTAAAGTATAAATTAATTTACCCCATGTGTATTTTTATATGGTAAATCTATTTTGCTGGTAGTCAACAACTGGGTATTACACTAATTATCCCACTAGTTCTTGTGTCTTTCATATAGGACAGTCGAGCAAGTAAGGAAAACACTATCAGCCACGACACCTAATGGCGATCATAATAAATGAAACTTGTGAACCATAGTAAATCCACAATTTTTTGTATTCACCCTCTAATCGAAACCTAAAATGTTTTACTCCACCTTACTTACATATAAAGCTTGTAAAATTATAGTAGTGATAGTATATTTCATCGAGTATACACTAAACAAAGATTGGCATGTTATCTGTTATCTGAAAAATGCATTTCAAAAAACTAAGTGATAATAATAATAGAAACAGGAATCTAAAGGACGGTCCGCAAATTAGAAACTTTTTGCAGTCGGCTCACTCTTATATCTTGATGATTCGTGATTAAATGTTAAGGCTTGGACTCTCTTTCAATATTCTGTCGTGACAAATTTTCTGGGAAATCGACGCAGAAATACAGATTACGAATATGTGTATAGTGTAGGTTAACGTAAAACATGCTGCAGAACTTTCCAAGGCATTTGGCCCAAAATCATGTCATATTTTAAAAATTGCATTTCTTAGTTCCCATTTAGACTACTTTCCTAGAACAACTGTGGAGATTATATCAAGTGTGGTAAACAAGTGTGAGCATAGGTATTCCATCAAGGATTATAAAAGTTTGATGGACTGGAGAAAGATATCAGGGTTCGCTGGGATGTGAATTATGCTAGCAGACTTACTGTTGGTGCTTAAAAGAGATGATCATGATCATCTTTCTCTTAGACAACATAAAAAAGATAAAAGTTAGCTTATAATAGAAAATCATTACTATCACTCATATTGAAGTACCTAATTGGTTTGCTTATCGTAAGTAAATGTCAAATCCATTCATGTTTTAGGTTAAAGATGTAATTGTGGCACTTAGCATAGTTTTTATTGTTGCATACCTTTTTGTCAATGATATATATATGAATATAATAATTATATATAATATTAATATATAATTATTAATATAATATATATTAAATATATATTAATATATATATTATTATAATATATATATATATAGATTAATATATAGTCATGATATATATATTATATTATGATATATATATTATATTATATATCATATATATATATATAATTAAACGAATAATTATAATTAGTATATAATATATATTATACTATATATACAATAATATATTACTAATATATTAGATAATATATATAATATACTTAATATATATAATATATATTTATATATATATTAGTTATTAAATATATAGTATATATAAATATATATATATTAATATATATAATTATATTTATAATATATATATTAATATATATATATTATATATATATATATATTATAATAGTTATATATACTATATTAATATATATAGATAATTAATATATATTATATTACATAATACAGTATAACAATAAGTATTAATATATAAATACTATATATAATATATATATAATATATATTAAATATATATCAATATATATATTGGGTCAAAAAATTATTAACTTTTAGTGATAAACAACGAAATCTGATATTTCTTTTCTGAAATTGTAATTATTTTAAAAATAAATTCATATGAGCATTATATTGCTTTATCTACTTAACCATGTTTTCTGAAGCTTCCTGTAAAGACCAGGTAATATTGATTTAATTACATAAATAATTATTGTTTATATTATGAGCTAATGATTGGAATCTGATTTTCACACTAATTTTCGGTGATTTCGGATATCCTTTAAATTATAAAAAGTAAGTCACAGAAAAAAATCTAAGAGCTGATTGGAATTAAAATGGACTTTACAATTTGTAGCGAATTCAAGCGTATAGTTTGTGATTATGCTAAAATCATAGCGAACCAAACATACCCATAAACCAGGCCTAAAGAAAAGTTTTCAAACGCAGGCAGGTGTTATCAGTGATTGGAGAACCAGAGATGAGGTGAACCGGGTAGATGCATGGGTAGCGACATGGCACATACCTTTTATGCGAACCATTGCCTTAGATCCTAGGGAATATAGCTGCGCAGAAGAACTAAGAATATATACTATTAAAAACCGATTCTCATCTGTCGATTTAATTTGCTTACTTGCTTTCAAGTACCTTATATGCCTATAATTATAGAGCTTTTTATATATATAGTTAGATATATATTTAGTTTGTTTCTTTCCATGGTTAATAAAGCTAAATATATAATATATTTATATGGGTTTATTAATTTCATCTTATACAAATCCTTGTGACTACCATTTCTACTTTTTCTACTATATTTATGTTTAAGGTATAAAATTTTCCTTCAAATAGAAACTATATATATATAATTTATAATATTATATATTAGTATATATTATTAAGGCTAATTATACTATATTAATATATAATATATATATGTATATTATAAATAATATATAGTTACAGCAGTACTATTTATTTACTATTTAGATATATATATTATTATATATATTATATAGTTAAATATATATTAATATACAATATATATATATAACAATATATTATATATTATATTATATATTAGATATATTATAATAGTTATATATTAATTTATAATAATATACATATACTATATTAATATATTATAAGTTATATAATATATATTTAATATATTAATATATTATATTATATATATATTATATAATTATATATTAATATATAATATAATAATATATTAAATAGAATAAACTATATTGACTCATATTAAATCTCTTATAATATTATTATAATCGTCAGCACTACTACTATTACGTTAATTAATACTTATATTTAATACTTATATATTAGATATATATATTATAATATGCATATAATAATATATTATATTATAATTATATATATATAATACTTGTATAATAATATATATATATTAATATACTATATATATATATATTATATATAATATAATAAATTAACTAATATACATATATATTACATATTATATATATATTAATATATGTTATACATATATTATATAATAAAAATAATTATATATATATATATTATATATTAATTAATATTATATTATATTAATTATAGATATAATATAATGTATATAATATATTAATATATATATATATATATATATATATAATATTAAATAATATATTAATATATATATAATATATATTAATTTATAATATATAATCAAATTATAATATATTATCCAATAGCTTATTAATGTTATTTACTTTTTATACTATAGCTTACTATATTTAATATCTTTTTATTTTTAATTAATTCTATATATATATATATATATTAATAACGGACCTATATATAGTATATATTTACTTAATATCTATAAGTGCCATAAATAAATTATATATATTTTATAATGATTTACCTTGAAAGACATATATGTAATTACGTTATATTCATATATATGTTAATATATATATATATATATATATATCATATAATTATATATACTATATATATATAATAATATAAATATATATATATACTACTATGTCATTATATAATATATATGTATATATATATAGTATAATATATAATATTATATATTAATATATAACTATAATATATATATATATATTATAATTATATATATATATATATATATATATATATTAATAATATATTATAATATACTTATATATAATTATATATCATATATACTATAATATTAATTAATATATATATATAATAATATATTATTATATATATATATATATATTAATACTATAATATATAATCATAATAGTGGAACCTTTTTACTGTTTTATACACATAATGCGTCATGTTTAAGAATATTTTTTGTTTTTTTTTATAAATATATTGCTACATTAATGATGATATCCAACTCTAATGATATTCTATAATATATATGTTAAACGGACAAATTATAAAGAAATAATATATACGTACCAGTACGTTTACGGATCCGTAACGTTATAATTTTATTTTTATTATTTAACTATAGTTGGTATACCAATCTAAAAACTCCTCTCTAAAAGATTGCAGGAGGTACGGGTCTTCTCGCCTTCCGGGAAAACGACAGTGCTATAGACTATTATTCCCCCCCTCCGTGGAGTAGGTATCGGATAACCCCCTCGGCTTCTATTGTTTATGATTTGAGTATGGATCGCATAGGTAGTTTCCTACCTTCTCCCTTCCTTACGGTATGTAAACGTTCCCACCCCTCTTGTCCCGCCGTCCGGGTCGAGTCCCTCATATAATTTTTATTTGTATTGTTTGGTGATATTTTGAATTAGATTATTATATGTATTTTTTTTTACAATTTGTGATAAGCTATGAGTAAGCTGTTTGACCCAAGATAAGTAATTGGTTTTCTGTAAGGTGTACTTTTCTCGAATATTCTTAATTTATGAAAAAAAAATGTATTTGGTTGGCAAAAATTCTTTTTCTTTGAAAGAAATATGTAGTAAAGCTCATTACGGCTGATTCCAAATGATGTAATTGTTTTTCTGTTAGTGTCGTACTTTTCGAGATGTTTCATTTTTAAAACAATATTTAACAAAAATTGATTTTTTAAAAATTATTTTAATACTTCAAGACTTTTTTGAATCATTCCGTTGAGCCACTGAAAATAGACACTTGAAGAAAATCTTAGCAAGAGAGTAAAAGAGAAAAACAAAAAAACATACATAGGAAAACGAGAAATAGGGTTGAAAACAGTATAATAGGGCCAATATATATACTATAATTTTATACCGAATCCATAATTATTATGTGATACTAACTATACTAGTATGTATAGTTAAGGTCCAATTATACTTATCAACATAGAATATACTAATATATAATCCAATAGTATATTAGTATATATATCATATATACTACTATTACATAGTGTTTCATTATCATACATTTTAATTTATCTCCTGAGTCTATATATTACATACATTATATATATATATAATTATATATATATATATATATATATATATAATTCTATTATTATATATATATATAATATATATATGTATATATACTTATTATAATATAATATATTATAGTATATAATATACGTTTCATATATATTCTACAAGATATATATATCATTAAATTTATTTAGTCTAAGAGTGGAGAAATAAAACTATCTAAATATTAAAAAAAATAACCTAAATTTTACAGCATAATATACTACTACTATTATATATGTATATACTTAATTATTTAATACCCATATATATACCTAAGTACATACCTTTGATTAACAATGTAACTAGAAATTACACTTATAAACAGTCACTACACTGAATTAAAATAATAATATATATCACCTATTACCAGAAAGACTATTTTCTACTTCCAATGTAAAAAACTTCAAACAATCAACTGCTTCGTAAAAATTCTTAAATATGAGTTAAACAAATGAGTTTTGAATAAAATTCTCCAGTCTTTTGCAGAATGAAGATTATTACCTTAATCTGAATTCGCGAGCACGCAAGGTGCAAATGTTGATATATTTAAATAAGTTGAGTTGAGAATACCTGAGCGTGGGTAACACAAAAGAGAACGATGAATAGAGTTTGGAGTTCTCTCCGCACCCTAATCGGGAGAACGACGGGGCGGAGATTCGTCCTCTCCCCCGTTCTCCTCCGATCGCATCGAAGACACACTCGCTCGCGCTAATAGGAGATAAAAAGAAAAGAATATTATTGCTCCAAAGGCGTACAAATAAGATTAGGGCGGTATTTTGCCACATTGTTCTCTGCTATAGGATCTAACAGTACAAGTCTATTCGCAGAGCGTGCACTATTGTCATTTCCGTCTCTACAGATTTTTTACTAACTATTTACGAGTCTAAATTAATAAATATTAAGAAATATAAATATGATGTGTTATTTTTTAGTTTCCTTCGACTGAATTACTTGCTGAAATCAAAAATGTTACTTTATTTTCTGCTTAGTTTTATATGTTATTCTAGATTACATGCCTGAAACTCTTCGGGGATATTAGCCGGCCTATGTTAATATTACATATTTGAATGTAGATATTATTGCGTGGTAATAAAGATAGGTATAATATATATATATATTTAGTTTACGATATATATATAAGTTATATATTTATAGTATTAGTATATAATATTAGTAGGCATGTATTATTTTTAAATAAATATCAGTGAAGGGGTTTTATCAGAATGTGATAGTATATAATATTTACTATATATACTTAAATTCACTGTTAATAGATGATATATAATATTGATAGTACTTATCTTATGTATATATTATATATATATAGTATTAGTATATATTATGATATATATACTATATAATAGTTATTATATATATATATATATATATATATATATATAATTATATAATATAAGATATTTTAATTTAATATGTATTAAGTATAATATTATTATTATATAATATATGTGTGTGCATGTTGTTGTGTTGTATTGTGTGGATGTTGCTGTGCCTTGGGCCTGTTTAACAAAACTTTCTCCAAAATTTCCTTTCTCACTTACTAATTTACCTTGATATCAACACGTTGCTAAAACTAGGACGGAGTGTCGAAAATAATGAATTGATCCAAGTTAACCGAGAATATAAGGACGGCCAAGACTAGGTGGCAAATTGGGTGCTACGGGATAGAACATCAACAGACGAATCCTACTGTAACTAACTAACTTTATCAATCGGACTACTCACTTAACTGTTACTACCATGTGTACACTAACTGGTGAATAACTGTTATAGTTACAACTGACTCGAACGTTACACTGTATAACAAGGCCTAGATTACCGCAAATGACGACTACTACTTAAATACGACGACACGACTAACGTGCTTTACGACTCATGCCGAGCCAAAATATATGACGGTGGAAGGAGGCCCCGGAGGATGCAATAGAGCCGGATGTACCAGGTTAGTCTCATGAAGAAGTATGGGCAGTGAAACATACTATAGTGGGCGCAGCTTGAAGGCATATGTGGGGTAAGGTCGACTACAGTTTCGTGATATGAAAATCGTGAGTCCAGATATGAGAAGTAGTAGTTTATAACTATAGAGAAAGAGAGATAGATATATAGATTATATAAATAAAAGATATATGATATAGTAAGATAGGGAGATAATAAGAATATAGAGTAATGATATATATGAAAGATAGTATAGATATATAGAATATAAGTGGTGACAAATTGCCGCCTACACATGATTACCGTGGCAAGGAGTGTAAAACAATAAACATACAGACTGGAGGTGATCCAAGAGGAGGCCGGAGCGGGAGTCACGACCTCTGGCATGCGGAGGGGGCTGGGGTCCCTAGTATCCGATGTCTCTTAATGACACTTAAGATCACGACAATCTCATCCGAGGATGCGAAGACACACTATGATCCATTATTTGCTTCACATATAAGCAAGGTGATTGGATCAAATTGTATAGATGAGAGGGGGATACGATGTGTGGCTGTATTCGCGTACCGCATAACTGACCAATTGAAATGTACCATCATTGTATGTGACAGCAATCTCCTGGAAACGAGTAAAAACGATGTAAAGCATAGGAGCAGTTACCGAATTTTCACATCATAAGCCTCTAATAAACAGGGATCAGATATGAGTGGGTGAATCTTGACCTGCCTTTTGTCCGATATACAAAACTAAACATTGTTCTGTGATTAAATAATTATTTCCATTTATACACTTAAATATATAATGAAGTAAATAAAATATGTAATATCATAGATAAGAAAAAATTCACGACCAAAATAAATTATAAATTATGAAATATATATGATCAATAATAAAACGCTTACACCACTTCGTCAACTCTAAATATTAATATGAACTCCTATCAGTTATCAATTAACCCTTTAGATACACATCAAGCTCATAGAATTTAACAGTCATTAATACCATAATAATAAAAAATAATAACAATTTTCATATAAACAATTCTAATATTATATAAATAAACTAACATTTAACTAATTAATAATCAGTTTATTAATCAATAAAAATTTAAATCAAGCAACTAATTAATACATAATGCTTTCATTATACTAATATAACCCTACTCCTACCCTATATACATAATCATAACAAATATAACTAATTAATAATATTAAATAACTAAAATCATTATTGAATACTGATTAATTATATACATATAAATTATATAACTACATACATATATATTATATATATATAATAATAATAATAGTGTAAAATATAGGTATCAGCAGTATCTATACAAATAAATACTCATCAATATTTATTATTACACATATATTACATAACAATACAATAATATATATATTATAACCAATATTCTTAATACACTTACATTATAACTACTATATAATAATCTCGCTATACTTTCTATGATGAGTTCATGTAAATATAGTTTGTATAGTTTAAATTATTAGAAATATCCTAGTCTATAAACCCTTCTAGAAGCATCTTTAATACTCTTTGATATGCTCAGTACAAGCTTGTATTGGCCACGCAGTTAATGACATACCACTCTATAGATATCCTAGTTTTCAATATCTGGAGTGTTCTTCAAGTATTGAGCCTTCTGCATCCTTACAACACCTAACTTCGACTATGATGAAGTTATGTTAGAATATATAAATAT
Source organism: Trachelipus rathkii (assembly GCA_015478945.1). NCBI lineage: Eukaryota > Metazoa > Arthropoda > Malacostraca > Isopoda > Trachelipodidae > Trachelipus > Trachelipus rathkii. The sequence goes on along the minus strand of JABUQX010100718.1, from coordinate 2,832 downwards.
ACCAAGTTTCATCCTTTACGTAATATCCAAGAAGCACCTCCACAGTTCTTGAATCAATATTTTTTAAAAGTACCGTCTCGGGATATGTCGTAGCTTAGTCTACTAACGTAAGTATATATTTATGAACGTCTGCTGAAGAAATTTCAGTCTGTATGTTGTCATGCTTGTGCGATGTGTGCGTGTGTGCATGAGCTTGATTGTGTATGTGTGTGTATGTGTGCGATATATTTGCGTCTGTGTTATATGTGTGTGTGTGTTGTGTTGCACGCTCTTGTGGACTTATTGATGTTAATACTAAGCTATTATAGGATGAAAACAAAACCCATGTGGTGAATAGTGTCGAATGAACTTTAGAAGAACAAAATATTGATTCGTTATCATGATGAGACATATTGTAGAGCAGAGAAGAATAGACGAAGAGCAGCCGAAGAAGAGAAGAGAAAGAGAGAGAGAGAGAGAGACGAGAGTAGCAGAGACGAGGAACATGCACAGATGAGAGAGAGAGAGAGAATAGAGAGCAGAAGAAGAGAGAGAGAGAGAGACGCAGAGAGAGAAGAGAGCAAGAGAAGAGAGGAGAGAGAGAAGAGAGAGAGAGATGTTGTAGTAAAATAGCGCACGATCCTATGATATTGTGCTTTGTTAGGTTTGTAATATTTAGGCAGGTTAGATGTAAAAATAATGTTTAGTCTGAACAATAATACCTAGATAAATACATATAAATGTATGGGTGATTCATATCTCTTTGTTGCGAATATAGGGCCCGGGCATTTTTAGCTAGCAGCATACAATCTAACTGTAATTATTAAAGACTTATAACATCTTCAAGCATTTATATATATATAATATATATAATATATAATATAAATATATATATATATATTTCATATATTATTATATATATATATATATATAATAGTATATATATATATATTATATAATATATAGATAATATATATATATAGGTATTAATATATACATATATAAATATATGATGAAAGGTTACATCCTTCCCATTTATACACAAGGTTTCTCAGAGTCATGAGTTGACATCCCTCATGATGAATGATCCTAACTTTAAAAGAACGCAAATCTATACCTTAACTGAAAATATGATGAGTAAAAGGGTAGGCTTAAATAGAGATGAATAGCTATAGTGCGTGTCATTATCCCTAAAATTTGTGTTATACTATCTTATTCTTTTTCAGCTCTAGCGTGTGAAACACTTTATATTGATTGAAGAAATGATTCTATCTACCTAACTTTCTTATAAACAAACACATTAAAAATAAATAAGAATTTCATGTTTGTGATTAGCTGAAGCGTCTAGACCAAAATTGACGATCAGTGATAATAAAGAAATAGTTACTTCTTTACATTTCATCTCCAAGTACCCAAAGACCAATTGGTTACAGTTCTGGTATGAGAGTTAAATAACCATTGGTTCAACATCAAATCGTCATTGAGTATAATGCTTTAAATTATTTAAAACGTAGATCAAAGAGATACGTTATAGTGTATACTTGACGTTTATTAAGTACGTTCAAACGATTCATTGGGGCGGATGCACTGAATATGTGCAATGAGTTCGAGTATTCGAAATGCGATGTCATTAGTCTTCGTTAGACCTGCATTATGTTTATTATATTATATATATATATCTTATATTATATTATAATATAGTATCTATATACTTAATATACATTATCTTCCTACCATTCTCATTTATTATTATCAATTATATTATAAATTTAACAATTATATTATAAATACTATTTCTTATTAATATATATATATACTATAGATATATCTATATATATATAACTCACCGTATATACCCTATATATATATATATATATATGATCTATACAGTTATATATATATAATATAATATATATTATATATATATAATATAGTACTATATATATTACTATATATAATATACTTTATATAATTATATATATTATTATTATATTAGTTATATATAACGTATAAATATATAATAACGGAACGCACGACGGCGGCGGTTGCGACGTTTGGCAGCGTGTGGCGCGGCGGCGGCGGAGCGGCGCGAACGCGATGACAGGGAGCTGACGTAAAACGCCGTTTATTGTTGAAATTCGAAACCAGAACTGTGTGACGCCACAAGCGTTTCAAAAAAACCCTCGAAAAAAATTGATCACGAACTTTAGATTGAACGTTGATTGAAAGGCTAACATGATGAGGACGAACCGTGGTGATTGGGTACGTAAAGCCTAAATAGTCAGAGTATGGATCCCGTGTGGGCATGTATGAAGTCCTAACGTACTGTCACATCCCTAATAGAAGCATGAGCTGAGAGGGCTGGGATCAAGACGGTGAAAGGGGAAGAAAAAGAGTAAAAATGTAGTCGAAAAACGAAAACAGTGTACAAATAAAGGACCAATAAGGCGCCCAGCAAGAACAGCTGTCAAACTGAATGAAATATGACCCAACAGAAAACGTGAAAAAAAAGTGATACGTGAAGGACATGAGGTAGTGAAAGGACTATAAGGTGGCAAAAAGATCAAAAAGATGTGAAAATAGACAAACACCTGCTATGTTGATCGTGGTGGGTGTCCAGGAATAGTATGAAAAATGGATGTAGAAAAGGCGCACGAAGGAGCTGTGTAGAGAAAGCCATGATGGGAACAACAGATATAGTACTAAAACTGATTAAAAATTACCGCAAAAGGGGAAAGTGTAAAAATCCGGAAATAGCTGATGTAGGTGCGCCCCAGAGAGGCAGTGCGTGTGAAGCGAGAAAGTAAAGTTCCAGGAAAGTGAGATGTAAGGTAGGAGGAAAGCGAAAAAGAA
>JABUQX010100717.1:0-17687 GCA_015478945.1 Trachelipus rathkii | reverse complement strand
CGATAAGTCTCGCAATACCTATTCTTCAACCACACAACTCTCAAATATTCATCCGAGAAATTTGAAGACTTCCGCACCCGATGGTACACCCTCCTAAAGATTGTCCATCTAACACACATTGTACTTTATCATTACCTCTTATTCCAGACCATAATCTCACCACTTATTTTAACACAGGAACAACAAATAGCCCTCAGTTAAGACTCTAGATCCTCAAGACTTAGCTACCGTTGTAATGTCCGACCAATGATTTAATTGCACCAGCACTTCCTGCCATTCACAACTCTTCTTTCACTCTGCATCATCGTTCCTTTCATCCGACGTATATCGCTAAATATTTAACTCCGAGAATTTTTCGGCTGCTCACCATCTAACATAAACTTCACACCAAGACTGTCTTCACTCACCCATAATCGTACTCTTAGTACGTTAATTCAACCCTCCGTTTACAACCCTAACAAAGTCGCGATCGTATAATCCTCCTCAAACTCTCTTCGATTCCGCCAGCACAAAAAACCAAATCATCCTTGATATAATAGGTCGAACCTCCACTCTTTTGCCATCTCCATATTCTAACACCATGCCTGCCACCCTCATCTCTAAAATCTTTCATAACCATCCATATACGAATTAATAACCAAGAACATCCACATCCCTGCCACTCTGGATTAAATATTTAAAACTAATCATGTCGCTCTATTTTATGCATTCCAACGCTACACTATGCGTCATACATACTTTAGCTTCCTCAGGGCTCACTACTAAACACGCCACATGGAGCTCCCTATTACTCCTATGTCATACGAACCTGGTGACAAACCATAAACCCTAAAACAATGATCTTCCCCTGCAGTTACAGATCAGAGTTCACCAAACGTAAGACAATTTATGATCCACACACATCCTCTACACTTCTACAAATAAAAACCACTGTTCTTCTACACCACAGTCCTTCCACTCAAACCTATCACGCTCATCTTCTACCGACCAAACTACCCAGACATATATATCCTCCTTAACAACACCTCCCACTAAACACATAAACCCCAATAATACCCTACCATTTACCTTACATCTCACTCACCCATTACATAAAGGCTCACATTATTGCTATCCTACCAATCAACCCACTCCACTACTAGCGCAAGTTTTAAATGCCAAAAACTACATTAAGAGTACTTAGCAAATTTCAACGTACAATAATGCACTGAGGTAACCGATGCCACTAGCGGTATTAGATACAGAGCATAGATACACAACTACGTCCAATAAAAAGTGCACTAAAGCACGCTAAGAACTTTTAATTGAAGCCCAAGTAATGCGAGAGATAGACATATACTTTTAGTTAAACTTATATAAATAGATGATATGTAAGAAATGACATTGGTTCTAGCCTACGTTTGAATAGCAATATAATTATAAGCGATTTATATATGTATTATATATAGTTATTAAAATATATATTATATTATATATATTATATTCGTATAAAAAACAAATAATAGAACAGAAAAATTATATTATATTATATTATTAATTTTTGGAGGTAGTTCCCTCATCAGTTTGATTTCGGAGGAGAATTTTGGGGGCCAAAGTGAAGTAATTGGTACTAAAAGAGTGGATATCAAGTCGTACAAAATGCATGTATGACTTTGAATTTAGTCTTTCTCGGCACTGAGTTATTATTGCTAATATTAATATTATTATTATTATTATTATTATTTTTCTTGATGTATTTTATGATTATTATGATTATTATTATTATTATTATTATTATTATTATTATTATTATTATATTTCTCTACATAATTTAGTTAAAGTTTCACGTTGATTTTTATTTACTTCTGCAAAGTTGCATGCAGATATGTGCTGAAAGTCTTGCATTTTATGTTCTTTGCCTGTTAAACATACGAATGATGTAAAGTTTGCTGAAAGATCAACTTTTCAGCGCTAGATATTGGCTGTTGGTTTATTATAGCTGCATAAATGAATACAAGTCTTACATGAAATTCTCCAATTAGCACTATATTACATTAACATTAACAAATATAAAATAAATTGATTATGGCAAATTGCTAGCATCACTGTTAATTAAAGTGCCCAAGGCACCAAATTTCCCGCACCGCACAGCCACGGATGTGTCGGCCAATCTCACTCACACATTTAGTATGACAGTCCTTATAGATTATTAACGATTAAATGTTCTATTTTTTTTGTAGTACAAAATTCCCTTTACAAGAGAAAATCCGCGTCAAGAACTTGCTTGGACAACTATCTACAACCAAAACATAGTAATATACGTTCACAATATTAAAACTGATACACAATAAAAAGTGATGGACAATTTTACACCAAAAAAAAAACAATTAAATCGGTAATATATCTATGAGACTGTCATATAAAGTGTGAGTGGAGTTGGCCGAGACACCTTGTGCTGTGCGGTGCAAGGAAATTTCGGTGCTTGGCTAACTTTAATTAACAGTGATGGCTAGCATATATTGTAATAATCAATTTATTTATATTTTTATGTTAATTAAATATATATTGTGTTATTGGAGTATTTTCATTGTAAAATTTAGTAATTCATTAATTATCATTCATTTATTATTCATTATTATTATTATTTATTCATATATTCATTTATTATTATTAAGCACTATTATTATTAATTAAAATCTCGTTACAGATATCAAACTTCTAAGTGATCTTCAGAACTGTGAACCTGAAATGCTTGTCGCCCATCCAGATGATAGATATCGTGAGCCCGAACTCTCAACTTTGGCAACTCTTGCAGATCTATACGACAGAGAACTAGTTAGCATAATTGGATGGGCAAAACTCATTCCTGGTGAGAAATAATAATAAGATTTAATGACGGTGTATTCTATTAAGTGAGAAAGTCACAAAAATATATATTAAAATTCTTTTGACTAAGCATAAATGATATTATGTAACAATTTAATAGGATACATGGAAACTGATATTGCTTTAATCCAAATTATGATTCGATAGAGACATTTTAATGGGTTAAATAGGAAATGGAGTCATGGAGCAACATATAGATAACTTATAAAGTATCAAAAAAAAAATGAAAAAACGAGTTATATTCTAGGAGTGAAATGAAAGAAACGAAATAATATTTTAAGAATTTAATTGTTAAAATAAAATTAAAATTAGGAAATTTTGCAGAAATTATTAATTAATTAAGAATTTTCATTAAATTAACACATTATATTTTTAGTATTTAGTATAATAAAATTAAATTAGAATTTTAAATTAGAAAAATTTTGAAATAATGTCGGCGAAAAATTTTGTAAATATGTTTAATTTAAAATATATATGTTTAATACAATTTAGAAAAATATTAAAAAATTTAAATTACCACAATAAAAAATATTTCAGAATTTAAGAAAATTTTTAAATAAATTTTTGAAATATTCAGAGAATAATGACTATAGTATTTGATTAGTAAGAAATTTTAAATTAGTAAAAATATTTTATTATGTTTTAAATAGAATTGTTTATTAATCCTCTACCAAGACCAATTATCTTACACATGTATTTTTAATTCTTTTCAATTATCCTTTAAAATTTTAAACCAAGACCCAAGCTAAACCAAGATAAGCAACCTTTTGAAAAAAGCGTTATTAGAGAGATCACTTAAGAATTAATTTTTAAGAAATATTTTTAAAATAATATTTTTCTGAATTAAATTAAATTTTAATTTATTTATTTAAAAAATGAAATTACAGTTATTTTAAAAATTATTTTAACTAATTTGGGCTTCATTTATTAAGATTTAGAAGAATTGACAAAATTGATTTTTAGTTATTTTTTAAAAATTTGAATTAATTAAGTTTATTATTTTTTTATTTTAAAATTTTTTGAAATTTTAGTTTTAAGTTGAGATTTGTTTCGAGTAATATACTTTTAATGGGTTAATTTTATACAAATTTTTTTTAGCTTTCAAACTTTTAAATTGCGTAGTAATCGTTTATTTTTATTATTAAAATTTATTGGTTGACTGGGAGCTAGTGGTTGAAAAAAAATTTTCTTGATTTTAATAGAAGTGATTTTGCTGAAATAATAATAAAAATATATATAGTTTAATGATAAATATCTCAGTTTTTTACTTTGCAAAAAATATCAATGCCTAAAATGTTTATGATTTAGCAATTACTTAATCTTAAAAGACGTAATAATAATAATATATAATAAGTAAGTAATTAATTATAAAATATTTTTAACAACCATTCATTTTGGTAATATGATATATATTGTTATAATTTAACATACACAATGTAGACTATTGTGACTGTTCTAAAGATCTCAGGAAATTAGCTAATAAGATCTATGTATTTTTAGGTCACGATTGATTAATATCTAAGTCATTTTTCCTTTCCTGTGGTTTGAAGAAAAATAAATCTATATAATAGATCAACTTAAATACTATGGTGAACCAGGCCATAATGGGAAAAGTAAAAAAGATATTATTTTACGAATGTTTAGTGTATGGGAACAAAAAATTCATGTTTCCGTATATAATATTTATATGTAAAGAGAAAGAAGAAAAAAATGGGTTAATATAACTAAGAAAAGATAATTATCTTATAATTATTAAAGATAATTTAAAAGGCTTATATATAATATATATTATATTATACATTAATAAAATACTATTCCTTTTATTGTATATTTTGTTTTATCATGTAATATTATTATTGTGTATATTAGATAATACTAATATTATTAATTATTTAACAATATTCTACAATCATAACAATTATAATTATTTTCAAATGCTGAAATAAATAATTACCTATATATATATTTATGGATATATTATAAAATATATAATATATAATATTATATAATATATTATATTTACAATTTATAGAATATTTATTTTATATGCTAATTACCACGGGAAATATTTATCTTGATATTATTAATTATAATAGTTTTACGCTGAAACAATAGTTATAGGTGTGTTTAAGTTTGTGTATTTATTGACTATTTATCTGTATATTGTATAAAGCTATTTACTGTGTTATCAAATGATTCATCTTACATACTCGCAGACTATTTTTTAGTCTTTTGAATACGGTCTTTTAATACGAGAACTCTTTTAAAAATAACGGTCTGGGTTTAGTTGTTAATATATTATCTTATGTAACCTTATGTTTGATGTAAACTATAATTTAATATTATTTAATTAATATATTAAGTCTTTAGAATTACAAAATCCACCTTAAAAAAGTTTTAAAGAAATTATCTTATTAAATTTTGGTCAATTAAAGTTGTATATTTTTGTTGATTAAATTTTTGTTAATATATAAAAAAATAAGTGGTAATTGAATTTTAATTTTTAATAATACGAAAAAATGAAATATATTATTTATGTAGCAGATAGAATCATAAGTAAATAAAACTAATAAAAGTTATTTACAATAGATCAGGCTTTATTCGCAAATATTCGAAAATCGCAAGCATTTTGCCGCTCTATTAATTATTTTAAAGTAGACGTTCAGAATACGTTCGCTGCAGTTTTAGCTAAAAGCCGCTATATATTCAAGATTAAGAAAACCCTAGGTTGGCCAATTACCACGAAGGATTCTTCATTGAACATCAGTAAGCATACAGAGGCGGCGGTATGCAAATTCTCGAAGTAAGGGGTATTTTTGAAGAAAGACCTGTCGTAAAAAACGAAAAGATCTAGAACTAAGTAATTCTAGCAGCTCAGTTTGGCCGTCACGGAGTCAGCGGACTTAGAAGAAGCAAGTTCAAGCAGCCTTAGATTGGCATCCACCCCCTCAGATCATATATGGTGAAGAAAAGAGTAAGTATAAACGTGAAAGTCAGATTGGCATTTTTTCCGATGCTTAAGGGACTCTTTTTAGATGAATAGTAAGAGATGAATAGAATCTCTTGCGCTTCACACGAATCTTCACAATTTATTGAGATGCGATTAAATAAGCTATCTAAAAGTCCTATTCGTGTTAATTTGACAAAAGATAGAGCTGGATTTAGGATTATACTAATCTCAAAACATTTTCCATAAAAGTGAGGAGTAAAATAAATACATTAAAAAGTTTCTGGATTCTAAATACATGAATATGTGAACGTCATAATATTATATAGCCCAGACAATGTATAATTTCTGGTAGTAAAAGGGAGATAATTTCCGAAAAATTTCTTATAACATAAGACGTCAGATTCACAGAAGGAAGTCAAAATCGCATCTATGTGGTATGAAAGGTCGTCAATAAAAAATTTTTTCTCATTTTTGTTTATCTATTCTCATCAGTAATATTCTGACTTGCTAGTTGAGAATCAAAAAGAGATATTCGTTCTAAGAAAGTGCAATATAGTACTTTGTAGGAAGTATAATATTACTTTAAGATCTAACGTTTGAATGTGAAAATTTAATATATAAATTAGATAAAAGAAGTATACCTTAGAAAATTTTTATATAATTAGAAAGGTTGTTCGTAAATTTTAATATTTTATTTTCTAATTAATTTAGCTGTAATCATAATTTTTTTAGTAAGCAAAATAAATATTCGAAGCGCGTTGTTATATACATATAAAATCCTTAAAGTCTTAGAAAAACTTATTACTGCACGCTTAGGTAAACATTGCCTTGCTTTGTAAACAATAATCTATTGTTAAAAGAAATTTATTAATCGTTTTTATTCTTTTTTCTCTAAAAATAGTTAAATAGAAGAACATATTTTGTTTTAAACTTTCATTTTCATGAGCAGAGAACAGACTGCTATTGTACATTTGATTCTTTTGTATTTCATTGTTCTATATTAAACTTTAGTTTTTTTTGCATTTTATATCAACACCATCGAGTTACATTTTTTCTCCGAACATTTAAGCTAAACGTCATTGTTTAATCCGAAGTTTCTTTAAAATGATAACAGCATGGTGAATAATAATGATAAAATTGGTGGGAATATTATTCCATTATAAATATTTCTCTTATATATTTATATTTATTATATATATTTTTTATTATATCTTATTTTTTATGTGGGAGGTGCTATATTCTTTTCAATTTATATAGATATATTAACAATTATTATTATTTTCATAAAATAATTGTACTCATTATATAGATAAAATATATATCGTAATGATATACTCTTAAACCCTACAATATTTTTTTCCTAACTAAATATTCTATATATTTGGTTGAAAAGTTATTTTTTATGCCTGTGTGAATTTTTTTTAATTTTTAATTTTAACATAATACATTTTTGTTTTATTTTAAAATTCTAACTATTTTGAAAGTATATCATCCCTGCGTTGAGAATAATGATTCTAATAATGTGATAATATATTAATGATGCGTAATTTTAGAAGTAAATTTTTTATTAAAAAGTTTTACACGTGAATATTTTGTATATGAAAGAAATATTGAAATTTTCATTGCATTACTCATTGTAGACACAAAACAATTAATAATATTCTTTTTTCTGCTTTTTGAAATTGCATTCAATAAAACACATATTTTTTCAAAATGCTGAAATAGCCGTTAAAAACTCAATTTTAAGATTAACAAATAATTTCAATAAAGTTGTAATTTAGATTATCGAGTTTTAAACCGGGAATATTGTAATTGAAAATTTTAAGTAAAACGTAATTTTAGAACTTGAAATTTTAAATTAAAACGGTTGTCTACAACTCGCAAGTGCCTCAGTAATAAAGACATATATGAAATTTCATTTAAAAACGTCAATTTTCAGGTATTTAAAAAACTAATAATGAAATTTCACATTTCCTGGCTTTTTGAAATAGCATTTCACTAAAACATTATAATTTTTTATAATGCTCAAACATACAACAAAAAACTCAATTTTAAGATTTCCAAATATATTTTCAAATTTGAAATTTAAAAAATCGTACTTTTAAGAGTTCCAAATTGGTAAGTGAAAATTTAAGAAAAAGCGTATTTTTAGAGTTGTGAATCTTTTATTTAAACAGGTTTTCACAACTTAATGAAATATTTGTATATAAAAACTCAAAATTTGGAAATTTCATTTAAAAACGTCAATTTAAGACAACCTAAAACCATTAATAAAATTCTTTCTGGTTTTTGAAAGTGCATTTCAATGAACACAAAATTCAAATTTTCTCCCAATCTTTGTTAAAAATCATTTTAAGAATTACCAAATAATTTCAAAACTGTTGAAATTAGGAAAAATGTAACTTTTAAGAGTTTCTAAAATTGTTTTGTGAAAATTTAGAAAAAGCGTAATTTTAGAAGTTATAATTTTTTATTAAAAACAGGTTTTCACAACTAATGAAATATTGGTATAAAAACAAATATTGATTTCATTTAATAAAAACGTCAACTTATGACACCTAAAACTATTCATTTCAATAAATTCTGCTTTTTTTCTCTGCTTTTTGAAATAGCAAAAAGTATATGAACACATATTTATTTTTTTCATACAATATCTTTTTAATCATCCCCAGTATGTGTAAAATCATATATAGTAATATTTTTAAAGAATTACCTAAAATCGCTTCATAAATGTATGTAATAATATTGATAATAATACATAAATTCGTTACTCTTTTAATATATATATTAATTTGATAATTATAGTTATATATTTTAATGTAAGAAGACGTATGGTAGTAGGTTACGAAGTTTAATAAATTTCATTATGTTAAGAGACAGTGTTTAAGTTTATCATCTAACAAAGTACTAATGTGAAAATTAATTTAGTTATATTAAATAAACATAATTATTTAGAAATTTCATATTATAAAAAAACGTCAAAGTAGATAAATCTTTAAAAATTAATAAATTCTCTTTTCTGCTTTATTTTAGGAATATTAGCATTTCATAATAAGATCACACATTATTTTTTTCATAATGCGAATATATATCTCTCAAACTCTTTCGTGTTAGTAATAAGAAGCGCTTTGAGGTCTTAAATTTTTTATATACTATATATCAATTCGTCGTTAATTAGAAGCTATAAAAAATCTGGAGACGGATTCTATAGAGAATCAGTACAGGTATCGCTCTTAATTTGGGGGTAGTCTAGTAAATATTGTACAAGTGTGTGATACATTCACATATAAAAAGCGTCGAAGGCATGCTTAGACAGTTTCACGAAATAATCTTTTATCTCAAAAGAGCTTAATCCCACAACCTCAAACTTCGAAATATTGGTATATAAAAACATTTTGAAATTTCATAAAAGCGCTACGCAAAATTTCAAACATATTGTCGAGCAACTTAAATAGAGCTAATAAGTCCCATTACATTATTTTACGGTCATATATTACAGTACCAACATCGATACGTGAGGAAATCATAATTTGAATGGCGGTTATTCTATAACATTGCGAGACATTAATTTATGTTCCCCGGAAAAAATCTCATATTTATTTAGGATGGATTGTTAGCGCCCCCAGCAATTGTGAAATTAATTCAAATATTGAATTTAGAAAATCGTACTTTTAAGAGTTTCTAAATTTGTAAGTGAGATTTTCATAGAGGATCACAAGTCGTAATACAATTCAGAAGTTGTGTAAATTTTTGTTATTTTCAAAGATCAGGTCTCGTCACATCAAACTTAATCGGATCATAAAGCTTTGGGGGGATTAACAGAGATCAAGAAGAAAGATCTAAAAAGTGCGCGACTTGGTGAATTTATGAAAGTTTTTCGTTCAGAAAAATGCTAATCGTCAATTAAGACATATAAAAAGCAAAGATAATTAATAGAATTCTTGCGTTTAATGCTAGCGACTCTCTTCATGAGATAATAGTTGAGAAACAATTTTCTATTAATGCAAGATGAAATTACTACTTAAGAAGATATAATTTGTCAAATGTCTATGATCATTATAGACCTCGTTTTTACGAGTTTTTGAAAGTTGTTTAATGTAATAGTAACGAAATATAGTTCATATATAAATGCTGATGAAACTTTGGAGTGACAACGTGTACACTTTCTAAGAATCTTTCTTTATTAGGTCTTTTGGAGAAATTGATAGAGAAATAAATTAATTGAGTGTGAACAAGATGAAACGGTTATCTACAAACGTAAGTTGATAAATCAGAAATTGAACCATGAATTATTATTTAAAACAGGTTTTTTCCAACTAAATATAGTGAACTTAATAAAGAGATGAGTAGGATCGCATAGATAAACTAAGGATTAGTGTGGGATAATTACGTTCATTAAATAGAACGGTTTCAAGATATTGTACAGAAGAACCTTAAGAGAAGAAATGTGCAAATAAGATCTCTTTTTCGGCTTTTTACTGGAAAATTTGAATGGCCATTTTTTGAAAAATTGAAACTACAAATTTGTAAATCTTTTGTGCTAAGTAAAGATTTTAGCAATAAATCAAAGGAATGAGAGCTGAAGAACAAATAGTGCGATAGGAGATTTTGAGAGAGGATAAAGAGAAATGAGAATAGATGGGTGAACTATCAGACCGTAAAAAGGCTAAGATTTTTAAGAATTACCCCGACAGTTTAGAAATCACACGCTCTTAAGAACGTTGTTTTGGAGATTTACGGGGAGAATACTCTTACTTTGAAGAATTATACTGGCATTTATTGTATAAATGTGACAAAGTAAAGATAAATATATGTGTAATGTATGCAGAAGATTCATAAATGATTTTTATGTAAAAACTCATGAGTGATAATTCAACTACACTTAATCAGTAAAGGTAGTAATTTCGGTGTAAAAACAAGATATTTGAAGCATAGATTACATTCAAAAACTGATTCAATTTAATACGCAGTTAATCAATCATATAAGAACACATATTCCGCTGTGTACTGCACTTGTCTGAGTAAATGTTAGGTCGAGTCATAGGAAAATGACAGGATTTAAGAATAATTAATATGCTAAAATTTTTAGACAAGAAAATGGGCTTAACATAGACAAGACGTGGTCAGATAACAGTTAAAACGAGGATCAATTTTAAGAAATACCAAATAATTCGAAATGTTAGGGAACGAATTGGATAAGCAAAAATCGGTACTTTTAGGCTACAATTGTAGCAGCGTACTTCTGTTGAATTGTAAAAGAGCTTGGAAAAGCGAATTTAACTAGAATGTTAGAAATATATATAGTGTTTTATTTGTAAGGCAGAGTGTGGGTACATAGAACTAAGAAATATTTGTGCGGTATATCCAAAGATGAAGATCATACATACGTATCGAAGAATATTGCGGATTAAAAGACCCATATCGAAGCTAAATAAGATCGCAGCTCTAATACACAAGTTAGATTAAAAATATTCATGTGTTCTAGTATTGTATGTACGTTTTTGAACGGTTGTCTCCATATTTGTCAATGAAGAACAACAATCATATTTTCCAATGCTGAACAATACAAGACCAGTTAATACAGTTCATATGTTCTTATAGAGAGAGCTTCTTAAAACGAGAAAGTAATTTTCAATTCACTGAAATGATTTGAGTCCTTAATGGTAATGAAAGAACGAGAAGCACAGTTAGTTTACTCAATTAATGAGAGGTCATATTCTATACAATTTGGGATAAAGATGTGTAGTAAAAAATAATTTTTAAGAGAGAAAAGAGCATTTTTTAGAAGTTAAAATTTCTAATTAAAAAAAGTGAATAAGCGGACATCACTAAATTTGGTAAGATAATAGGTTTTTAGAGTCATAAATAAAACACTAGTAACCAATTAATTGAAGAAGTTAAGCTGTGATCACAGAGAAAGCGGTCATGTGTATAGAGACAGATCTAAGCATGCTATTATAAAGAATGAGAGACTATGTCGCTACTTTTAGGCTTATTTCGAGAATAAAGCGATCTTTCAATTGTATATAGAAAAGGTTAATAGTGCGGTTTCGAGCATGCTTGAAATTACCGGCGTTACGCAAAACAGAATCTAAGTTTTAGGATAATTAAAAGCTTTGAAGGATTTAACATGTGAAGAAGTGCAAGTAGATGGGGAAAATTCGCATTCATCGTGTTTATAGAATTCTAAAGACAACATTGTCGTGCGTATGAAAAGTTTAAGAAAAAGCTACAAGTTTATGTGAAGTTAAGTTTAGAATCTTTTGTGGAGTAAAGAGGAGCATTATTATTTCCATTCGATCATACTAGAAATACTTGGCTCTTCCGTCGCACGCAATATCTAAAAATATATTATGAAATTTTGATTTAGAATATGTTCTTAAGGCACTCACCTAAAAAAAGTTTTTATCATAATGAGCGGGTTTTATACAAATTGTCCTTCAAGTTTGTTCACTTCTCTCTCTTATTAAATTGTGCTATATTACAATGATAACACATCTAATTTTTTTCAGAGGATTGCAGTAGGGAGATAGAATTAAAATTCCTGTGCTTATATAATACTTATAAGATTTTTATAGAATCTCTATTAACAACACTACCAGAGATGTTTAATTAAATGTCTAGGAAGAGTTTGATGGAAATAAATTGGTAGTACTGGTTAATTAGCAGAGTTATTAATTCTAGGAGAGATGTGGATGGCAGGCGTCTTAGTTTATAAGTAATATTTATAGAGTTGTGATTGTGTTAGTTAGATAAAAAACATGCTGGTTTCTCGAAACAACGAGATATGAATAACTATTTATGTTGTTATATGGATAAGCTAAGTGTAATATATTTGAGTAAAATCGCAAATCCCATATAAAATATTAATAAGTCTTTATTAATGAGAGCAATTAAACTATGTTAATTTAATTCGCTTTCTGCTTTCTGCGAAAAGGATAGGTGGCACATTTCAATGAAACGTCTTATAAAAAATGTATGATGTTACAAATTGACTGCAATGAATCCTGTGTAATACATGGTAGAAATATTTAATTAAGAAAATGTAGTAAACTATCTGCGCCAAATGGGTTGGAAAGGATTACCCAAGATCGAATATATCTGCGAAGATAGACAGTCGGACAAGGGGAATGCTGGCCAGCAAAACGGAAGATGAGTAGAATTATCATAAAAGTTGACGGTTGGATAAGATCGAGGAATAAAGAGTCTGTAGGTTTCAAGACTGAATTATGATGTGTATAATGGTAAAATTTAAAGGAAAATATACGGGTATTTTATCATGTCACGACAAATTTTTCATGTTTAAAACGGAGACGCTTTTGTGACAACTGAATGAGACAGGAAATCCTTGTATATAGGCACAAAGGAACAGGATAGATACGATTGACAAATTCTCCGATGTGAAAAAATACGGAGTAAAATATATTGAGAGACCAGAAACGATTAAGAAAAGAGAATATATAAAGAGTCATATTTATTCCCTTTTCTGTTAGGTCAAATGGGAGAATAATAATAATGGGAAGACCAAGAATATATTTTATGCAAGCATATTGCTCGGAAAACGTTAAAAGTCAAAATTTAAGGAAAATTTAAAAGTAATAAATAATTTCCAAATTGTTAAAATTGACGCAAAGTAATCGTATCGTTTTAAGAGTTCTGAACGTAAGTTTCTGGTAAATCGGCCTCTTGTGAAAGATTTAAGGATCATAAAGCACGTAATTTTTAGAAGTTAAAAATTTTTATGAAAACAGGTTTTTCAAGAATAATGAAATATTTGGTATATAAACACAGATATTGAAATTTCAAATACCAAAGAGAGAAAATAGTCAATTAAAGAGCTAATCTATTGAGACAACGGTTGAAGACAATTGTCTCTGTTTGCTTTGAAAAGTTGCATTCTCATGGAAAGTCTCACCAGTATATTTTTTTTTCAAATGGGGCTATGAATAATACCTGTTATAAAACAGTCATGAGGTTGTCAAGAGTTATATCAAAATTAAGTTCAAATGTTTGTAGGGAGGAAATTTTTAAGGAGAACGATGTATTTAGAGTGTGGCGAGAGTTAATAACATGTAAAGTGACAATAATGGTCAGTATAGAAACAAGCGTTTATAGAGATAAATGTTACGAATTTTTAGAATTTTTATTAAAGCCGGTTCTTGCACAAGAATATCGTGACAATTATTGGTAATAAACATTAATAATGCGAAATGATAGAAATGATTGTCATCTATAAAGCGTAACTCAATGATAGAACACCATCTTAACTCCTTATATAATTAAATGAACTTATCTTTATTGCTTTAATTATGAAATTACGCATTTTCATAGTGAATCGTATAGATTAGTTTTGTCTCAAATGCTGGAATATAACCGTTGATATAGTTAACTGTATTCTTTATTTTTACATAATAATTTCAAAATGTTGCAATGATTTAGGAAAAAGTCTTGACATCTTTTTAAAGTCCTAGATTTGTAATGTTAATATGCTATTTAGAAAAAGCGTTCAATTTAAGAAGTTGTAATTTTTTATAAAGAAGGTTTTCTCAACGTAATGAAATATTTAGGTCTATAGAAAACATTAAATATGAATGCTTCATTTTCAGTTAAAAAGTCGGGATGTTGCTGTCAATTTAAGACGAGTCTCTTATAAACTATTAAGATGAAATTACTTTCTCTGGCTTTCTGAAGAGTTGTCAATGAAAACAATATGATTGTTTTTTTTCACACATGACTGAGAAATCCGTCTAAATATAACTTCTAATTTTTAAGAATTAAGAAGTCATTCAAATGCTTGAAATATGAAGAAAATGTTGCTGAGTGAACCGTCATAAGAAATTCATAATATTTTGTTTATTGTGAAAATTTAAGAAAAAAGCGTATATTTTTAGGAGAAGACTGTTTAAGCAATTTTTTCTTAGTAGAGTTGATTATACAATAATGAAATATTAAAATACATATTATACGGTTTATTAAAATGTCATTAAAAAAGTAATTTGAGAGACCACACTAAAACTATTATAAAATTCGTTTTTCTGCTTTTTGAAATTGATTTCAATGAAAAACATAATAGTTTCTGATGCTGAAAATGCGTCAGCAATTATGTTAAGAATTACCAATATCCAATGTTCAATTTTAAGAGACTGGTCCTTTTGAAGAAGTTCTAAATTTGTAATGTGAAATTTAAGAAAAAGCGTAAATTTAGAAAGTTAATTTTTTTTATTAAAACAGTTCACAACTAATGAAATATTTGGTATATAAAAACAAATATTGAAATTTCATTAAAAAACGTCAATTTAAGACACCTAAAACTATTAATAAACTTTCTTTTCTGCTTTTTGAAATTGCATTTCAATGAAACACATTATTTTTTCAAATGGCCTGGAATATATCGTTAAAAACTCAATTTAAATTTACCAAACTAATTTTCAAATGTTGAAATTTAGGAAAAATTGTACCTAAAAACTTCTCTCCTAGAATAGGTGCAAACTTTAAAATTAAGCAATTGTTTCGGCGAGAAAGAAAGAACTTTTTTAAAGAAAGCGAATGTTTGAGCTACTTAGGGATGTGTGGTTATCGATTTAATAACAAATATTGAAATTTCATTAAAACGTCAATGGTTTAAACGACACTATTAACGGTGAGGTATAATAATTTACTTTTCTGCTTTTTGAAAGTGCATTTCAATGAAGGAAACTTTTGTCTCTGACTGTTTGCCACCTACGTTTAAAAACGCAAATTTAAGATTTACCAAATATTTCAAATGTTTGAAATTTAGAAAAAAAATCGTACTTTTCAAGAGTTCTCAATTGGTAATGTGAAAATTTTAAGAAAAAGCGTAATTTTAAGTTAAAAATTTTTTATTAAAACAGGTTTTACAACTAATGAATAATTTGGGTATAATCATAAATCAAAATATTGCAAAATTTTCATTAAAAACGTCAATTTAGAAACCTAAAACTATTAATAAATTAACTTTTCTGGCTTTTGAAATAGCATTTCAATGAAAACATTATTTTTTTCAAAAATTTCTGTTAAAAATCCGTTAAAAACTAATTTTTAAGATTTACCAAATAATTTAAAATTGTTGAAATTTTATAATCGTACTTTAAGAAGTTCTAAAATTTGTAATGTAAAATTTAAGAAAAGCGTAATCTTTAGAAGTTAATTTTTTTATTAAACAGGTTTTAACAACTATTGAAATTTGGTGTATATAAACAAATATTGAAATTTTCATTAAAAAACGTCAATTGAAGACAGCTAAAACATTTAATAAATTCTCTTTTCTGCTTTTTGAATTGCATTTCAATAAAACACAGTAATTTTTTAATGCTGAAATAATAACCGTCTTAAAAGAATCAAATTTAAGATTTAACAAATAATTTCCAATGTTGAAAATTAGTGAAAATCGTACTTTTAGAGTTCTAAATTTGTAAATGGGAAAATTTAGAAAAAGCGTAAATTTAGAAGTTAAATTTTTTATTCAACAGGTTTTCACAACTATGAAATAATTGGTATAATAAGAAACATATATTGAAATTTCATTAACAGACGTCAATATATCACATTTTCAAAAAAATAATAATAGAATTCACTTTTCTGCTTTTAAAATATGCATTTCAATGAAAAACAATTTAATTTTTTTTTTTTTCAATATGCTGAAAAAACAACAAAACAAAAAACTCCATTTTAAAGATTGAAAAAAAACAAGAAACTCAATAATTTCAAATGTTTGAAAATTTTTATAGTGTTTAAAAATCGTACTTTTAAACAAGAGTTCTTAATCTAAATTTCGTATATGAAAATTTAAGTAAAAAAGCAGTTAAATTATTGTAAGACATTGTAATTTTTTAATGAATTTTTAAATTTAAAAAAATAAACAGGTTTGAAACATATATGAATATTTGTATATAAAAAATATTGAAATTTCATTAGAAAACGTCAATTTAAGACACTAATAATTAATAAAATTTCCTTTCTTTTCTGGTTTTTGAAAGTGCATTTCATGAAAACACATAATATTTTCAAATGCTGAAAATACCGTTAATAAAAGCATCAATTTAAAAAGAATTAACACCACCTACCAAATAATTTTGTCCAAATGGTTGGAAAATTTGTAGGAGGAGGAAAAATCGTACTACATTTTAAAAGATTCTGTAAATTGTTAATGGAAAATAGCCAGTCCTAGTTTAATTAAGTAGTTATATAATTTTTTTTAATAAAACACTAGGTTTTTCACAACTAATTGAAATATTTGGTATATACAAATTTTGAAATTTTCATGTTTAAAAAACACAATTTAAGACCCCCTAAAACTATTAATAATTCGCTTTTCTGCTTTTAAATTGGCAATTTCAATGATACAATTATTTTTCAAAATAACTGAAAATACCGTAAAAAGTCAATTTAACCTGTTAAATACCAAATCACGAGCGAGTATAACAACGGCATCATAATCGTACTTTATATTAGAGGTTACGCGAAAGATTTGTGAACTGCCGAATTTAAGAGACATCTGTATTAGTTTTGAGAAGTATTAAATTTTTTTAAATATATTTATAAAAAAGAGCGAAGGTTTAAAAAAAAAACTATAAATTTTGGTATATCATTGAATTTCGATTAAAAAAAACGTCAAATCTTAGAAACCTAAAAAACAATTAATAAATTCTTTTCTTTCTGCTTTTTTTTTGGAATATTGCATTTCAATACATAATACACACTTATTTTTGTTTCAAAAAATGCGCTGAAAAATACCGATAAAAACTCATTAAAAACTCAATTTAAAATTTAAATCAAAAATTTTAAATGTTGAAAAATAAATATTTAGGAAAAAAATTCGACTTTTAAAGAGTTCTATAAACAAAATTGTAAT
>JABUQX010100716.1:12500-18106 GCA_015478945.1 Trachelipus rathkii | reverse complement strand
AAATTTATCATATATAATAATATATACTATTATATATATATATATATATATATATAGATATACTATATATAATACTATATATATAATTATATATATATATAGTTATATATATATTAATTTTATCTCTTGCAAATTTGCTCTTAATAAAATATTAATATCAAAAATTTTTAAATTAAAAAATTTAAAAAATATAAATGTTATTTAAATATATATAGATATATACTATTATAGCATAATCCAATATATAATATATTATATATAATATATATATATAATTATTATATAGTATAAATATTATATACAATTAATAATATGATATATATATATGATTATTATATATATATATTACTTATATTAATATTATATATATAATATATTAATAATATAAATATAAATATTTAATATATTATAATATATAATATATATATATGATAAATGGATACATATAATAATAAGATATATAATATTATTATTAATTATTATATATTATTATTATTATTATTATTATTATTACTTATTATTATTATTATTACATTATTATTATATTAATTATTATTATGATTATTATAATTATATTATTATTATTACCGTCTCCCACATCTACCACATATGCTCTGGGGTGCTGACTAGCTATATATTACGGAATTTCTGAACCACTTATTTGTATTGTGTCCATGTTGTTTCATTCAATCGTAAAGCTTTTCCTCATAGCAGTGCGTTATACGACAAGCAGAGTCAACGAGAGAGTTCAGAAGAGAGAGAGAGAGGAGAGACAGAGAGAGAGAGAGAGAGAGAGAGAGACGAGAGACGAGAGAGACGAGAGAGAGAGAGAGACGAGAGAGAGAAGAGAGAGAGGACTCTGTCATTACACAATTTTATACTTATTTATTGTGAAAATATGAGTGTAATGAAGCATCTGTGTATTACAAGCATTGCAGAAAAAAAGAAGACATCTTTTTCCTTGTCACAACTAGTTGTTGCCTTTAGGTCACCCTCCTACAGTCTTGTTGTAACTCATCGTCTTCCAAATTAAAGGTAATGAAGGGCAGTAGTTTCGGTGATGAGAGTCGGATAGGAGACGAAAAGTTAAAGAGCCCTAGCGGGGATTATTGATGAAAAAGTAACAAAACGAAGAATTTGGGAAAGAATAGAACTATAAAACTATAAGACCTATAGAAAAAATGAGTGACCAATCTATAACAGCCGCTATAGAACTGCCGGAATAGAAATAGATAAGAAAAAGGATTCTATATAACATAGAATAGCACAGAAGATAGAAATAGGCATAGAAAATAGATTTAGAAAATAGCGATAGGAAATAGAAATAAAATAGGATAGAAATAGAATAGAAGTAGGATAGAAAAGGATATAGAAAAAGATTCTATAGAAATAGAATAGAGAAGGATATAAATAGGATAGAAATAGGATATGATAGAAATAGAATAGAAGTAGTAGAAGTAGGATAGAAAAGGATATAGAAAAAGATTCTATAGAACTAGATATCTGAAGGATTATATATACCAATAGATGAAATAGGTCTAAAAAAATCAAAGCTATTGGCCATTACATTAGGCTCCAACCACTGTAGTTATATTTAAAATAAGAATTTTTGGCCTTATAAACAAGCATTTCTAAGCTACGTCGGCTCAAAAATTCTTGGGTTAGAGCGACAGTAGTCGCAAGTGCAAGGGCGCAGGGTTCGCATTCGATCCGTCGCCTTATATTCTCAGTTAGCCACACTTACTTAGAGAAAGTTCTCCATCCTTCATAAATCAATAAGGGCTATCAGCACGTTTTTGTGTGACAACCTTAATATGAAAAATTAATACAACTCCGAATTAGTATTATATATATATATATTATATATTTTTAATATATATTATTATTATATATATATATATATAGTTCATATAGTATTTTATATATATTATATATATACTATAAGATATTCTTAGAGTAGGTCCTCTTAGAACGTATTTGCAACATGCTGCTAGTTATAAAAATGCTTATGATATACTCATTATTGCAAACCTGTCTGTAGCCAAAGAATTAACCATTGCGGACTTGACTAAGAGTCAACTGGTAAAATACTTATTATTAGTAACTATTATATATATATAGTATATATAATAGTATATATATAGTATATATATATATTCTATAATTATTATATATATATTATATAATATAGTATAAAATATATATTAATTAATTTTTATATACTATATATACTAATATATACATGTACATGCAAAACCTCTGCGACAAAACTCGGAGGGCTGATAGATAAACGATAAGGAACATATTGTTAAATAAAGCTATGTGGTATGGACGCTTATCCCGTTCAAAGTTACTCGATTGCATGTTAAGGTAAACCACGTTATGCTTGTTTGACGCGTCATGTACTGGTAAACCGGCAGATTTTGGTATTCTAAATTATTGTATGCTGTGCGTCCTATGCTTAAACATTCTTGTACCTTCCGATAGGCCGTTATAGATTTAATGGTAACATAAGTGAATATTTTGTTAAAACAACGTTAATGTAGTTTTGACGTCCTGAATTGTAAAGCAGAAAATGGTAGCTTGTTTATGCATAAATCATATTTTATTGGGAAAAATGTGCTTCATGTGTTTGCCTATGAACACTTCACATACTTTACATTCGCCTCTGATGCCATTGCCAATTCGGGACTCTAATCGACATGCCTACTCACTGTGTCTGATTGATCAACGCAGTTGATATTAATTCGCTGACATCATAGTTCCTCTCTTGTGCTTGACCTGCGGTTAATGGAGACAACACTCTTCACATGCCCCCAAAAGAAAATAATCTAGGGGGCGTGAGGTCGGGCTATCTTGCAGGCCACGCAACAGGTCCCCCCTCTCCCTTTGTCAGTGTAGACTCTGTTCAGATTGCGCCCGTACTTGTTGCGGAAGTGCGCTGGCAGCGCTATCCATCATGTTGGATAAAAACAGTCTCTGCGGGTCGCATAGCGCGGTTAGTGTCGTCCTTGCAGCTGCGGCCAAGCGTGTTCTGGTAAGTAGTTGGAATCAGGTACGCTAGGTCCTACCATAAACGGTGTGGCAATGATGACAGCGTCCAGCAGATAAATCCCCAATTATTTGCACCCCAGATGATTACGTTAAATTCTCATGCCTGCTCGCTGAACTCTGTAAATAACAATTGCGTGCGGAATTGCCCTTTGTAACCACATCTTATGTCGGCTTGTTCTAGCTTGAAGTAGCCATCAGCGTGTGAAAGCATCGCCCTCAATCAGGAAACAAGAACATACGTGCAGTGAAAAGGCTTATATCTCATCGATGCTCCGTCTGCAGTAAGAAACACCGGGCAAAATCGCAACCACGCAGTTTTCGAAGTCATTTTTGCCCATAGTACCTTTGTACTTCTGCTAATGTAAGAAATATTGCATGGAGGCTTTGCCCTCTTTGGCAAGACCCGAAGCACAGACGAAATCTGATTTGAACCCTATGCGCCATGTAGAACAATGAGCGCGTGTCTAGTTCCGACGGGTAGTCGGCAACTCTATCATATAGCACCTCCTACTTCAAACGACAGGATGTACCTCGTATTACGCTGTTCTATCTCACCAGATGCACCGAAGGACGAATGAGGTTCTCCATCTCTCGATAGAGCTGAAGACGTATTGTAAACATTGCTGTGTGTGGGTGATCTTGCTTGTGTAGAAAACCATTCCCTTGACATATCACAGAGCATTTGACGGTACCGGCACGCGTCACTGCTCTCCAAGCTCCCTCCTTTTGGGGTTTCGCTCCTTCTCGTTGCATACTTATGTTGTCTTGTTTCTTTCAAATCGCCCTCAATATCGCGTTGCTTGATTGGCAACTTTTGCTTCTTTATTTTTCAATGTGGGTTTCTCAGGGTTCAATTTCTATCTCCTATTATATTTGTTGAATAAAAAATTGATGATCTTATCACCTGCACATCATACTCTATCCACTCATAATTTAACGATAACTCGACCTTCATTCTTTCAACTCATTAAAATTCTGCTCTCTCTTTTCTCTTTTACTTCTAGAACTTGCCTCTCGCTTAATCTTTCCGTATTCTATTCTCGTCTTGATCTGGATAGGCGATTAATCCGGGTACTGGTCGTGTTCAAACTTTGTGCAAATTTAATTCTTTAAAAAATTCAACTTCTACAGAAATCTCCCTCTCTAGACACCTGTCTAACTTTCCTATCTCTTTCGACTGTTCTCTCGTTCCTCCTTGTGACAATACCTAAATATCCTTAGGCCTTAATCTTATAACATAAAAAAATTGTCCTGGGAAACCT
This sequence comes from Trachelipus rathkii, assembly GCA_015478945.1. Taxonomy (NCBI): domain Eukaryota; kingdom Metazoa; phylum Arthropoda; class Malacostraca; order Isopoda; family Trachelipodidae; genus Trachelipus; species Trachelipus rathkii. The sequence goes on along the minus strand of JABUQX010100716.1, from coordinate 13,790 downwards.
CACATCACAAAGTATAGTTAGCTAGTGGCGCCTCAAAGAAACTGTGGTAGTCTGTTTAAGACTGCTGTGAGGAACTTTTTTCCTCTTTCTCAGTTACTCCAACTATACAAGAGGTAAAATCCCCCCCCTCTCATACTGGGCGGGGGGCTCTGTTTCCACCCGCTTTTGGCGATAGCTGGTCGAGTCCAAAGGTCAAATAGGTCTTTATAAACTTTCTAGTACTTTTCCACTTTCCTCTATCTTTGCGGCGCGATGTTTGGTGTCTTATCTCTTTCTATATGGATATCCGCAGTGCGCAGGTGCCTCGCAGGCAACATATCACTCGCTGCTACACTCACCCTTACGTACTCTCCTTTCGTAGCATCAAGTTGCTGCCTATCTGCGCTGGTTTTGTGTTGATGAATAATATAACTCCAGTGCTAGTTGCTGCTTCCTTCTTCCTTCCTCAACTCTTCATAGATTTCTGTGGAATCTTTTTTTTTAACCTGTTTTTTTCCCCTTCTTTGAATTTAATCTTCTTCCAGAATATACTTAATTCATCAGCAGTTCTATGATCTTCATCTGCGTAAAATTACGTTAGTTGCGAGCTTCTGAGGCTTACACACCCCCTCCGCGTTGTAATAGCAAGCTCTGTGCAAATTTTAAGTAAATATACTAGAGTAAAAAAAATTTGAACATATGTTTTAAATATATATAAACAGGCATTGATCCTGTAACAACACAAGTTTTATTTATATCACTGAGGTTCCCCCTCAGAGACTTTTCCTTTTAATTTCTTCTCTCTCATGAAGTTCATCACCAGAACCATTAGTCTATCTCTATCACTCCCCCTGAATATTTTAAAAAAATTAGTGGCCCCCTTCTGCGGTTCTTTCTCCAGTGCCAATATTTCATTACACTTAATAGCTTTTTTGTGTCATTATTTTGTCCAAATAACATTATACTATTAGATCAACAAAAGGGGCAATTAACTATAGGATCAGTCTCTAATTTCGAGGAGGAATTTGTTTACTCCCCCGGGCTCCAGTACAAGGGGCATTTCCCGCCCCCCACCTTTGTTCCAATATTCTTTGACTTTCTTTTTGCTCTTTTTGTGGGGGGCTTGGAAGATGTAACAGGAGGAAATCACCTCCAAGTTCTTTCACCACAGACACTCGCCTACTTTCAGCCCCTCAAGTAAGAGTCATAAACATAGTTTACACACATTATTATGTGTAACACAGTACACATAATACTGTGGTACAATATTTATGTTAATTTGTAAATGTTTGCTAGAAAGGAAACTTTGCA
>JABUQX010100716.1:2500-10000 GCA_015478945.1 Trachelipus rathkii | reverse complement strand
CAAATTTCCTGTTCTCTGATTGGTTAATGTAATTTTTTTCAATTCGAAGCGTTTCTGAGTCAATTTTGCACACGGGCTGCACTCGGGCTTCTGGAAACGCAGCTTATGTGTTTCTTGTATATTCTTGCGTGAAAAGACCAGATCTGTGATTATTTTTTGTCTACCATGTATCAAATTGGTGGAATTGGCGAATTTGGCAACTACACAATTTCCCATTTTCTTGTTAGCAGATGTTTCCTCCCACGTGCCTTTGTATGTTGTTCAGAATGGTTTGGATATTGTGAGGTGTACTAGTGTTGTAATGAGAAGAGTATATGTGTAATTAATTTTACATAGATATATACTTTTAATTTCCCTGTTATCATATTATTATTAAGCATATATATATATTATTAGCATATAGCATAGCAGGTATATTGTTATTATTGCTGCTACAGGTTATTGCTATACATAGTTGGTTGATATAGCACATATTAAGTTATTATTAAGGTTGTTGTTGCTAAGTATAAGGTTATTCTATTCAGGTTTATATTCGAAATTATAATATTGCTATAACATAATAATAGGAAATAATTATTATAACAAAAGTATTATATGCTGTCAAGTTCTTTATAATGCCACATCAGTGTAAAAATAGCCCAAACCTATTTTGTTATGTGTGTAGAGAACTTACATTTAAGACGCAATAATGTAGCTTGTCCTCATTAGTTAGAAAGGCTTATGAATTGTACTTTGGATGTAAAGTTGGGGACCAGGATAAGTCCTGGGCTCCACATGTATGCTGCAATTCATGTTCCAGGAATCTGAGAAACTGGTTAAAAGGAAAACGTAGCAGTACCTATGATTTGGCGTGAACCGACAAATCACGTAACAGATTGTTACTTCTGTTTGACAAATGTGCAGGGGTTCTCTTCAAAATCCAAACATTGTATCCAGTATCCAAACCTGCACACTGCAATGCGTCCAGTTCCTCATTCAGATGATTTTCCTGTACCTACACCTCCCAATGAATTTACTGTTGACTCAGAGGATGACCCCTTCGATCATGACACAAGGTATAAAAATCCTGACTTTGAACCATCAACATCTATGACATGTTCACATCATGAAATCACACAGGAGGAGCTTAACGATCTTGTACGAGATCTAAAGCTCTCACAAATAGACTCAGAATTGCTGGCTTCTAGGCTTCAGGGTTGGAATCTATTAGAGGAAAGTATAAACATTAGTTCATTTTAGAGTAGCAGACAGAGATAGTTTTGTAAACTATTTTGCGCAAGGTTATTTGGCATTGCATATTGATGTGATGAATATATTGGGACAGGCACTAGACATGAGCATAAACCAGAAGAGTGGCGCCTACTTATTGATTCCTCCAAACGAAGTCTCAAGACAGTGCTACTCCATATAGGCACTGTTTTTTCGTCTGTTCCTGTAGCATATTCTACAAATACAAAGGAAACGTACGAAGTTATGAGTTCTATACTTAACCTAGTTGAGTACACAACATTTAAATGGCACATTTGTGGGGACCTGAAGGTCATTGGACTATTAACAGGCATGCAACAGGGATATACAAAATTCTGCTGCTTCCTCTGCGAATGGGACCACCTAGACAGAAAAAATCACTACATTCGGAAAAAGTGGCCTCAAAGACATGATTTCAATCCTGGGACCAAAAACATATCACATGAACCATTTGTGAATCCGCAATTTGTCTTTCTTCCACCTTTGCACATTAAACTTGGTTTGATGAAAATATTTGTGAAAGCTCTTGACAAAGAAGGTGTGTCATTCTTGCATCTCAGGAACAAATTCAAAAATTTTAGTGAGGCAAAGATAAAAGAAGGGGTTTTTATTGACCCCAAAATTAAAGCAGTCTTCCGAGATGGAGAGTTCGAAAGGAAACTGTTAGAAGGACTAAAAGCGGCTTGGCTAGCATTCAAATCAGTGTGCTCAGGTTTCCTTAGAAGAAAATGTCTCAGTGACAGACTTGTTACGTTTCACACATAATTTGATAGCGTACCGCAGTTCTATATTTACCTACATCACAAAAACGAAACGAGGATAGAAAACACTCCCATTCACAAAAAGATGTAGTGCAAAAATGTAACGAGGTTAGAATACACGCCCATACATAAACAGATGTAGTGCTAAACTGACTTTATAAATCTGGTTTATGGATATGTAACCACGTTGTTTTTTTTACTATGATAACCTAGGTAAACTAGCTACCCACCTGCGTATACGTCAGCCAGTCGGAGGAGCCATTATCTTCCAGTCGTTCATGGATATTCAGTAACTACTTTGGGACAGGAATATATACATATGGGCGGCAAGTGCGTGAGCAGATAGCAGCAGCAGCATATGTTGGCAGATATATATATATATATATGAGTATATATACATAATTACATAAAGATTATTTGTGGGATGGTTATATAGGGTATATATATATATATATATATATATATATATATATATATATATATATATATATATTTTTTTTTAATAAAATATATTTTTAAAATAAAAATTATATTATATCTGTTCTGACAGGTTATAGTTCAAAGGGAAGTTATTTTAAATTTAGGATGAAACTGAAATATAATTTTTCCGCTTTAAAAAAATTACTTTTTAATGAAATTATATTACGTTACTGTACAGGAGGTTCATCGTTCAAAGAATAAAATTTAGGAAGCAAGTGAATTATTCTTTTCTGTATTTCTTAAAAATCTCATTTTCTATAAAATATTTACTAAGTTTATAATTCTAAGTTAATAAAGAAGTCATTAAGAAACATTCAATTTCATCATACCATAAAAATATTGTAACAGAGAATTAATGATTTCATAAATGTAAAGGGAGAAGGAATTATAACTAGGACCGGAGCCGGAGCCGGAGCCGGAGCCGGAGCCGGAGTCGGAGCTGTGTAATTTTAAAATGCTAGAGCCGGGTAATTTTAAAGTGATGGAGCCGGAGTCGGAGTCGGAGCCGGAAAAAAATTTGCCGGCTCCGCAGCCCTGGTTTCACTTCCATGTACAATCAAATCCTTGGTGGATGTAAAAGGATTAAATCTCGAGTGCACTAGGGTTTTCCATGAGGGTATGTTGTTACCAGTGTTAAAGTGTAGTAATGAAACTATGGTCTGGAATAAGAGGTAAAGATCTAAAGTACAATGTATTCAGATTGATAATCTAGCGGCGTGTTAGGTGTGAGAAGAATTGATAAAATGAGGAATGATCACATTAGAGAGTTGTGTGGTGTGAAGAAAGGCCTAAATGAGAGAATAAATAAAAGTCATTGAGATGGTTTAGTCATATGGAAAGGATGGATGATAGTCAGTTGGTTAAGCAGATGTATAGTGGTGAGTGTAATAGGGATCGACCGGCTGAGAGACCGAAGAAAATATGGATGAGTCAGTAAAGGAGTGCCTGCATGAAGGAGAGGAATGTCAGTTTGCTAGAGGCGATAAGAAAGGTGCATAACATGAGTGAACGATTTTTGTGAGGGGTATGATTGTGGGTTTTGCCTAGGGGATGGTCCCCACAATGAAGAGATACCACAGTTAGGGTCCGTCGCAGTCTGGTGAAACCATAGGGTGGATTTTTTCTGACTACGAAGAGTTCTCACTTAAGGGTATAAAAGGGAAGGTAAAGGGGGGGGATTTCTTTTCGACTTACGTCATGTCCTTCTCCTACTTTTCTGTTCCGGTGTATGCTACGCACCTCACTTCCAATCGGGGGATAGGAGATAGATGAAGATATATATATATATATAGTTATATATATATATATATTGTTGCTGACTGTCGTCTGAAATAGTCGCATTAAAAACAGCTGGGAAGAGAAATGGGAATATATATATATATATATATAGATGAACAGTATATATATATATATATATATATATATATATATATATATATATATATATATATATATATATATATATATATATATATATATAATATGATGTTGGAATTGTTTTTTTTTTAAACAAGAAAATTTGTAATTATTTGTTTTGTTTTCAATGCACGAAATAAATTTTAGTCTTGCATTATTAATTATTATTTTATAAATATAAATAAGAAAATAAAATAAAGCAAATATTTGCCAACTTGATTAAAAACAAAATAATTTTAAAAATATTTTAAAAATTTTGGCATGTACACACATACACTTTGTTAAATTTAAAAATCCTTAAATAAGTTTTTTTATTTCTTAATTTTAAATGTAGCGAAGCACTATCGCTGAAAACAGCGTATAATAACCACGACGATAGCGATACTAAAAAGGAGCCGCTAATGCCAACCACTATATATATATATATATATATATATATATATATATATATATAAGATATATATATATATATATATATATATATATATATATATATATATATATATATATATATATATATATATATATATATATATATATATATATATATATATTAGGGTGTGACACTTATTTTTAATTTTTTTGTAGAGGGTAGTGCCGGGTGGAATTTTGTTACACTATATCTAAAAGTAATTCCCATGAAATTTTAGCTCAATATAATAATAATAAGACGTAGCGCTCTTGCCTTACTTTTTTAAATATCAAAACTTATAGCATTTCCATTCAGCTTACTCACGTAAATTATTTTTGGATAATAATATGGGGCTCAGATTTAGTGACTATTTTATTTTAATGTTGGATAAGCATAATTTTAATATTTAAATACTGAATACCTTTGTTTCAAATGCATATCATAATATTAAAACAAACATTATAATGAAAAGCTACACTTGCGATGTGAATGTTTTTTGTAAGACTTCTCTAGTTGGCTTAGGATATTTTCGACGATATTCTTGGACTGTCTGTAACAATTAAAAAATCAAATGTATTTATAAATTTATTAATCATATAAAATTCACGAAAAAAATAGAAATATAAGTTACCTTCACTAAATATTGCTTTTGTTCCTCATCCATTGTAACTTTGTCGTTGAAATTATGAATTAATTTGATACCTCTTTCGGCCGGATCATTCACCACCTTCAATTCCTTCAAAAGAAGCTTTCCTCGTTGATACTCGTTTGAGTTAATCCACTTGGATGGATGTAAGTGCAAAAAATTCCCTATTTTAAGCCTATGTAATAAATGCCAAGAATTTTTACTAGCTAGTTTCAGCAAAATCTTCTCATCAGAGCATCGCAGAAATTGGGAAACTTCTTTTCTCAGTGGCAATTTCTTAAGATTGCCTAGTGTTTCACTTTGATCTTCGTCAATTTCATTATCATCTCTATCTTCTAAATTTACTTCTGTCGCTGCTAACATTTTTTGTGCAATTTTTAGTTTTGTCTCCTCTGTAACTAAGTCATCAAAAAGAGCTAGTGTTATGCATTCTTCACTTAAATAATATAAATGATTGACAAATTTACCAATGGCCACTTCAGCAACATTTTCGTCAACTTGCTTATATTGATCTAATTCCCGTAGGAATTTTATATCATTTAGTGGTGCAGATATTGCCTCTGTAGCATGGATCCAGTATTTTACGTAGCATTTCACAATAAAGCTTGCTATGCAAGCAAGTGAGTCTTTTTCTTCCGTGGTTAATTTAAATTCTGTTCTAAATAAATAGATTTTTAAAGAATATATCGCTTTCGCCATCCATCTGGCCATATGATATGCACCTGGCTTTTTAAAACGTATGCCACCCAAGGGAACGCCTCCAAGAAAAATAATCACGAGTTCCAGTAGTTCACGATAATCTTCTCGAGGAAATGTTTCAGAAATTGCATCGTTCATACTGTTTAGGATAGTTTCAGCCTCAACCCCAATCATTTGTTTGATTTTTTGGTTCTCAACACCTGGAATGAAATTCAGAACATTAATTTTAGACCAGCTTTCTTGAAATCTTTTGAATAGTGGGATGTGAGGGCCGGGGACTACAAATTTGCTTTTTGCAAACACTGCTGCCAAAATAATTTCAAAAATGTGATGACGGCAACCTAAATATAAAATACTTCTTTCCAATTTTTGTTCTAATAGCGCACAAGCACCTTTAATTCTGCCTGTATTTGATGGATTCCTGAAAATGCTGAACGGTCTGACTCCGACCCAAATTTCTGTTTGATAGTGTTATTCATTTTAAATCCTAGTTCACAAAAAGAATTCCTGTTCTAATATGGTTCTAGAACCTTTAATTCTGTCTGTATTTGATGGAGTGTTATCAAAACAAAATGATTGTACTTTCTCTACCAAATTCCAATTCTCCAATGTTTCATATATCGCTGAGGCCATTTCGGCACCGGTAGCTGCTGGTAAATCAGGGACACCTAGTAACTGTTCCACATTAGCTCCAGTAGCAATTATGGCCAATCTTTCAACAGGTTTACCACTTATATCTTGCAACAATTTCGTATCCCAGTGAATGGTTATAAATTGTGCATCAATAGAGCAAAATTTTTCTTTTATGTTCTGTGAATACTGTTTTCGAAAGTGATTACGTTCATTCCGAATAGATGTTCGATTAATTACATAAGGTGTCGGATCTAAAGAAACAGCTTCCATGAACGCCATAATTAAATGCACAGAATCTTTCTCATTAACTTGACATTTATCTAAGGCGGTTGCTAATCGAGGAGTGAGTAAACTAATTCTAGCTCTTTTCTTTGGTTTCATGGAAGATAAACGTTCCTGTTTTTTTTCCTGATGTTCTTCTTTGCTATTTTCTCTCTCCAATTCTGAATCTGAGACAATATCAATATCTTCCACTACAATTAAAAACAGAAAATATGTTTAATATCTTTATTCTTTAAATTGTAATACAACAACTAGCAAACTATATAATATTTATACTTACATTCTGAAACGTCGGCCGAAGTAGATGGTTCATTTAAGCATTTTTGCTTTCTTTCTTCTTCTTTTTCTAGTCTTTTTAATTTTCGTTTCTCAATAGCATCTAAATTTCTATCGACGCCACACATTGAACCTGGTCTTCCCTTTTCACGCTGTTTTCTTAAAAATTGTCTATCTTCTTCGATACTGATCATTTGCAACGCATTCTGATGTGCTATGTCAAATAGATCTTCCAAAGAATTAGAAAAATCTTGTCTTTTCTTTAAGATAATATCGCTAGATTTTTTCTTGTCCTTTACCAACTTCTGCCATGTATTATATAAAGCTTTCAATTTACCTTTACATTTATGAGGTTCTTGGGTAGGGATTCTTGCTTTCTTCCAAAATATTACACATTCTTCAACAACAAGAGTTGCACTATCATTAAAATTAAGTTTGCCAACGCGCATGTTGTAAAATAACACGCGTAAACAGTCTCCTTTCGATGGTAATTTGCTCCCTGTTATTTGATGTGAGTAATGTCCGATCAAATAAATTTCTTGGCGTAAAGCCTTTGCCATATTGAAAACAAGTAAAAACGTAACTAATTATCTTCACTTATATCTAGAAAGTCACTACTTTTAACACTGACAGAGTAAAATTCAAAC
>JABUQX010100715.1:25000-30110 GCA_015478945.1 Trachelipus rathkii | reverse complement strand
GTAAATTCTATTCGAGCCAGACCACTTCAGAGCAGATTATTCAAAATATTGACTGATGAACTTGATGCTGAGTATGGAACTTTAATGTTACATTCTGAAGTTAGATGGCTTAGTAAGGGAAAAGTCCTACAACGATTTGTAGAGAATTTCCAGGAAAATAAAAGATATATGTAGAGATCGCGCAGAAACGAAACTTATGAAGAACTTAATGATCATGGCTGGTTGTCAGATTTATCTTTTCTCACAGATATAACAATCAAAATTAATAAACTCAATCTTGAACTTCAGGGGAAACAAAGAACTCTTTTTGAATTAATTGGAAGTGTAAATGCATTTCAGTCAAAATTAAATTTGCAAATATCAAAAATTAAAGCAGTGTAACTTCAGCGCATTTTCTAATTAGAGAACTCTAATTCATAATAAATATAGAAATTGAACGCGCATAATATTCCTGAAAATCTCGCTGAACCCTAAAAATAATTTCCGATATTAAATTTTCCCGATTTTGCGTAAAATCATCCAAGATCGCTTTATTCATTTGTAGAATCCCATTTGCTGATATTAATATTGTTCTGAAATATGGCAGAAAATTTGCAAAGTTTGTTGAACAAGAAATGTCAGTAATTTAGAAATATGCAGGTAATCAATTGATTTTCTCTAATCTGACATATAATTAAAAATAAGAGTATCACAAATTTTGGAAACTTGTGGATGAGAAAAATATCCATTTCAAAGGAAACTTCTCAAGGTGTAAACTCGGCTGCTTTGGATCCCAGCTTGGCCTTATGGAAGTGGCTTTTTCGATAGATGAAATTTTTTAAAATCAAAGTTCATGCCTACGAAATAAACAAACGAACATTTTGAAATGATCTGCGTGAAGGCTCTTGCTGTAGAGATCTTATGTACCAGAGTGCAATAAACTGGGCCGAAAACACGAAATGTCAGTCTTTACTATGATTACTAATGTTTTGTTTACCCTGTATTGTATTTCATTTGTAACTGATTAGTAGGAATAAACAGTAGCATTGTTATAATGTTTCTTTTTTTAAACAAGGTTGCGTCGTCCAATGTATGGTTCGGGCAATCTAAAATTTTTGATGTCGAAATTTGCCAGAGATGGATTGATTTCAAAAGCTTTGATTTGAATAAACAAATTGTAGTATATATATATATATAATATATATATTGAGAAATATATATATATATATATATATATATATATATATATATATATATATATATATATATATATATATATATATATATATATATATATATATATATTATATATATATTAGTATATATTATATACTATATATAGTTTATATATATATATATATAGTATATATATAGTATATATATATTATATGAGTATATATCAATTATAGTATATTATATATTATTATATATATATATAACATAATATATATATATATATATTTAATATAATATATATATATATATATAATATTATTATATATATATAATTATAATATATGTTATATATATATATATATTTATATAGTTATATATAGTATATGATATTATATATATATATTATATTATACTGATATATATATATATTATATAAATATAAATATATAATAATATAGTATACATATATATATATATATATATATATACTATATAATTATATAGATTATATATATATATATTAGTATATATATATTATAGTATATATATAATATATGTATATATATATATTATATATAATAGTATATATATATATATATATATATTATTATATATATATATATATATAGTATATATATAAATATATATATATATATATAGTATTATATAGTATATATATATATATATATTATCCTATAAAAAAGAATTGTATATATATATAAATAGATATATATTTAAATAAATTCTAATATATATAGTATATATATATATATATATAATATATATATATATACTTATAATAATTATATATATATATAGATCTGTCCCAAAAGTAAGGTTAGCTTGAATATTCCATGAACGACCTGAGTAATGTACCTCTTCCGTGACGTATGCGAGTGGGTAGCTAGTTAGCCGTAAGGTTTTACATATCGCATACCAGTTTTAACCTGATTTATAAAGTCGTCCTTGCACTACATCTGTTTTATGTAATGGGCGTGTGTTGTCTAAAGCTCGTTGAAGCATTTTTTCAGGCTAACATCTTTTTGGGTTCTGAAAATCGTGTTTTCTAATCCTCGTTACGTTTTTGCGATGCAGGTAAATATTGAACAGCGGTACGCTATCAAATTCTGTGTGAAACGTAACAAGTCTGCCACTGAGACATTTGCTTCTTTAAACGAAGCTTATGGGGATGCCACTCTATCGAGAACTATGGCTTTTAAGTGGCACAAAGCTTTCATATAGGGCCGAGAAAATGTTGAAGACGATCCTCGTTGTGGAATACCAATCTCGTCAACAAACGATGAAAATGTGGAAGTTGTTAGAGCTGTGATGGAGAGAGACCGCCGGTTCAGTGTCAGAGTGATTGCAGAAGAAACTGGTTTGGATAAAAATGCAGTTCATAGAATTTTAACGAACCATTTGCACATGCGAAAAATTTGTGCAAAACTAGTGCCGAAAGACTTGTCTGTGGAGCAGAAAGCGAACAGGGTCAAAATTTGGCAAGATTTACTTGAAAGACTCGAAATAGAGCACAGTTTTTGTATATATATCATATATATATATATATATATTATATCATATATATATATATATATATAGTGATATATATATAGTATATATATATATAGTATATATATATATATATAATATATATATAGTATATATATATATATATATATTATATATATATAATATAATATATATATATATATATATATATATATAGTATAGTCTATTATATATATATATATATATTATATAATCTATATAGTATAAATAGTATATTATAGAGATACAGTTTATATTATATATATATATAATATATATATATATATAATAATAGTATATATAGTTATTGAGTACGATCCTGAAACCAAACGGCAAAGTGCTGAATGGCACACAAAAAATTCTCCTCGTCCGAATAAAGCACGTATGAGCAAGTTCAAGGTGAAAACACTGATTATAATCAGAGTTTTCACATTGGACTTGCTCATACGTGCTCTCTTCGAACGAAGAGATTTTTTTGTGTGCCATTCCGCACTTTGCCGTTTGGTTTCGAAAAAAACAATAATTATAGTTTTTTTTTAGGACAGCCGTGGTATTGTGCACAAGGAATTTGTACCTTCAGGACAGACAGTTGCTCTCGTCTTTTACAAATATGTCTTGGAACGACATCGAAAGCGAATTCAGCGAATCAGAACAGACATTGTTGATGGTTGGGTGTTGGCACCACGATAACGCGCCATCTCAACTTGGCTCTGCAATTATAGAATTTCTTGGCTAAGACAAAACATTCAAGTACTTCACATGCCTCCATACAGCCGCAGATCCTAGCTCGCATGGCGATTTCTCTCCTCTTCCCTAATTGAAATGAAGCTGAAGGGTCATCATTTTGGGACGATGGAAAAAAAACATAAAAAATATTGTCACACGTGAATTAAACACACTTCAGGAAAATGACTTCCGGTACTGCTATGAACAGTGAAAGAAACATTGGAATCCGCTGTGTAACCTCCCAAGGGTCATACTTCGAAGGAGATAACTTGTAATTTCAGGTAAGTCCCATATATATAATAAAATACGCACATCAGTACTCTTACTATTGGGACATACCATGTATAGGTATATATAAAAATTTATATAAGTAAAAAAAAATAATAAATATTGTCTATTATATATGATAATATATATATTATATATATATATATAATATATATATATATATATATATATATATATATATATATTATATATATATATATATTATATTATATATATATATATATATAAGTAGTAGGAGGGCCATTTTGGACACCGTAGCTCCGCCCCCTTTTTGACCTACCCGATTTTAGCCTGACCTTGACCGTTTTTGGCCTTGACCTTTTGGCCTTGACCTTTTTTGAGCCCAAATTTTTTAACCCTGCCTGACCTTTTTTTTGGGCCTATGCCTCTTTTGGCCTTTTTTGGCCCCTTCTTTATGGGGCCTTAGCCGCCATTTTTTTTTTATGTTTTGGGCGCGCTTGATAGTTTCGGTTTTGGCCTTGAATATTTCGGATTTGGCCTTGATATTTCGGCCTTGAGTACGGGTATCAAGGGCTTGAATTGGACATTCTTAAAGGTCATTGGAGGGATTAAGTGGTCATAAATTGAACTCCTCAGGTACCTGTCACCTTGCCTTTGGTAGGTATCTGTGCTAGAGCTGAGGTTGTAGGTATCTGACGCTGTTGGATCTGTCCTACTTATTTCCCATCCACGGTCGCGCACCTACCCCTACAACAGCACACATACACAGCGTGGCTACGTATATATATATATATATATACTATATATGATATATATATATAATATATATATATATATATATATAATATATATATATATATATAATATATATAGTATATATAAGTATATATATATATAATATATATATATATATTATATATATAATTATTATATATATATATATATATATAGTTATGATTATATATATATATTATATATATATATATATATATATATGTATATATATATATATATATAGTATATTATATAAATATATATATATATATATATTATATATAATATTATATATATTATAGTATATATATATATATATATATATATATATATATATATAATATATATATTTACTTACTTACATTTACTCTATACACACGTACAAACACACTACCAACCCTTTGGTCTTCCAGGGGTCCAATTTTGGCAACCGCTGAATTGTTTGGCCATGCCTAATTTTCGGCAACGCCTAATCTTTTTCCGGCCACCCTTTGGTCTTCCGAGGGGGCAATTTGAAGAACCCAAAATTTTTGCGGCTCAACCGCGCTTTGTATCCAGGGGACATTTGGCCTTCGTAGCTTTTTTAAGCCTTGGTAGCTTTTTTTGATGACGTCATCTTTGATGACACCTATATTCGATGGTTTCATCTTTGGATAGC
>JABUQX010100715.1:2500-5000 GCA_015478945.1 Trachelipus rathkii | reverse complement strand
ATCAGATAATAACAAGAGAAAATTTATAGAATCCTATTGCATAAAAAACATCTCTAGTTACAATAAAATAATAGGTGAAATAAATATAGATGAAACACAAATTTAATCATAACAAACACAAAATTCTACAAAAAAATCCTGCAAAAAATAAAAAACTGACAACCACCCGGATTTCATAATAGCAGCTCCAGTTCCTCTCTCATCAACGTAGAAGACTTTTTAAGTTTATAAAGCTCACCTGAAGAGGCCACGCGTAATGCTGGCGAAATATAGTGAGCAATACTTCTGTAAATAAAGATTTTTCCATGTTTTACCAATATATTAAAGTTTTATTTTATTAAGTGTGTTGTTCTATAGCAATTAAAGGGCATCATCCATACTATATTATATATAATATATATATATATATATATATATATATATATTATATATATATATATATATATAATTATATATATATAATATATATATATATATTAAATATATATATATATATATATATATATATATAGTATATATATATAGATATAATATATATATATTATATAATATATATATAATAATATATATATATATATATATATATATATATTTATAATATATATATATTATATATATATATATATATATATATATATATATATATATATATATTAATATATATATATATATATATATATATATATATTATATATAATATATATAATATATATATATAATATACTGTATATATATATAGAAATATAATATATATATATATATATATATATATATATATATATATATATATATATTATATATAGAGATAAATATAAAAAAAAAATATTTATATATATATATAATATATATATATTTATATATATTATATATATTATATATATATATATATATATATATATATAATAGTATATATATATATATATATATATATATATATTAATATATATATATATATATATTGAGATAGATAGATAATTATAAGCAGATGCATTAAATTTCTCCAAATTATAAAAATAACTCACCATAAATGGGTCACTTTCAGACTCAGTCCCATCACCTTCAGTGCCTTAATGTGGACGAGTAAGATTTGATGCAATATTACACTTTATTTCCTCCAGTATCCTGGTCTTGGAAGCTTTGTACTTCCCCTCATTTAACCTACGTACCACTCCCGAGTTTGAAGTGAGGATGCAGGGCTGTTGCCATAAGCAAATCAAAATCATCAAAGATACTGCTGAACCTCGGTTCAAAGCCCTTTTCTTTCCTTTTGTTTGCCTTTGGTTGCTTTAGCAAGTAGTTGACTAAGTTTTTGACATAGTTAAATTTTTCCACCTCTCGTTGCATTTCCCCGATCTTGTCCTTGAGGAGGAAGAGATTAGGCAATAGGACTCCCGCTTACGCATTCTTCTCTTCCTGCAACATATCAAGTCTACCAGCAATATACGTCATTATTTCGATGTACTCCGCAATTACCTCCTTATCACTTTTATTAAATACTGGAAGACAAGGCTTTTGCTCCATACAAATGTTGTTGATTTGTGTCATGCGGCCATCAAGGTTCTTAAGCAGGTCTTTTATAGAATTGTATAGGGAGTTCCAGCGAGTACCACTTGGTGTTTTAAGCTTTGTTCTCAACTCCTTCTTAATTCTCGCAGCAGTTGCAGTTTTCCTGTTTTGGGCATTTCACAATTCCTGTGCTTTGGTAAGTGTCGTATTAAATGAATGCTTGGCACCAGAGGACCAGTGAGGAATATTTGAAACACTTTTAGTAGCCAAGATGTTTAATGTGTGGGAAATGCAACGGCGAAATTTTGTTAGGCTAAGTGCATCATGTTCTTCAAACAGATTTTCTAGCTGGAGAAGTTTTGCCTGCCGAACCTTTGTGTCACTAATTTGCTCCATCTCTTCACTCTTAATCACTATCTCTGCAATCGGTGCCCGAAAGACTGCACAGAAATTTGCACCAGTAACTGTTGTAATGCAGACAACAAGAAGATAATTTTTTTTAAATTTAGTTGTTTCTTATTATTTTGGAGTTATAATTTTTTTCAGCATTACGTTATTATAACATATTGATTTTTACTGACCTTATGCTTAATGCCAAATTGTTGATGAATATCCATATCATTGTTGACTAAGACTGTGCTGGTCTGAGAAATAGATAACTCTCTACAGGGCAAGGACAACCTTCTCTCTCTCTCTTCAAAGTATTCAAATAAATCCAGTAAACCGTCATCCACAGAAAACTCCTCTTTGTTGTTCCCAGTCCAGCTGTCTGCGGTTGTGGCCACATAACAGACCTTAAATAATGTTGGTTAAATCAGCCTTCCATATTATGCATATGACATCAAGAACCCTCATCACTTTTCTTCTGGAGGGAAGGTGTAAATCAGAGTTCAGGTAGGTGAGGAATTGGACAAAGAACTCAGACTCCACAATGTGAATAGGCCCAATGTCATGTAGCAGAAATGTAGAAGCAAAAATATTTGATGAGAAATGA
>JABUQX010100714.1:0-45194 GCA_015478945.1 Trachelipus rathkii | reverse complement strand
TAATATATATATATAATATAATATATATATATATTATATATATTATATATACTATATATATATAATATATATAATATTATATATATATATAAATATATAATATATATATCATATATATACTATATATACTATTACTATATATATATATATATATATATATATATATAATATATATAACTATATATATATATATATATTATATATATATAATATATATATATATACTATATATATATATTTATTTTTTTTTTTTTTTTTTTTTTTTTTTATATTAACATATATACTATATATATTATATAGTATATATATTATGACTTACCCTTGCCGTAAGAGACAGCATTTGCATCACCAAATCGAAAAAGTGCTATAATTTACCACTGAGTTTTGCTTTTAAAATTTATAAATAAAGTTATTTACAGCACGGACTGTATCATTTTTATCTTGAAAAATAACTAAAAATAATCCAAGTTTAAAAAAAAAAAAAAAAAAAAAAAACATAAACAAATACGTAGCCTATTTCCGCCCATGAGTTTTTTTACATCATGCCATATACTAGGCCTCTAGTATGCAAGATAAAAGTTATTTCACTTTTTTTTTTTAACAACATCATTAATTACACCATTATAACCATTATAAAAAGTTATTTTTTTCAACTATTCAAAAAGAACAATTTATCTATTTTTAAAAAAATTTTTCAAAATGCAAGTGCAAGGGTTTGCAACATTTCGCCAGAATTTCAAAAAAGGGCACTCCACTTTCGCACAGCCCTTAATAAAACTAAGGCACTGTAATATTATTTCAAACTATTTTCGCATTTCTAATTAGAGCTGCATCCAGTTAGAATTAGAAAATTAGCCAAATAAACTATAAAAAAACATCGTATTATAAGCGGTCAAATCGACTGAATAGTATGCAGAAGAAAGCATGGCATTAGGATGAACAATTTAAGGTGGGCCAAAACCTAAAAAAATAAAAATTGTCCCCTCTAATTACTTGGCTTTGGATGCAACATGAAGATTTATAACAAAAAAACCATGTGGTTACCAGTTTTAGGCCGACCCACTTGAGGTTATCTCCTCAACTGATCTGATATTTTAAATTTCTTTGCTTTAAAAATCCTTAAATTCTTCATAAAAATGCTTAATATTTGTATAGATTTTACACTAAAAGATGCAGAATTTAATTTTAAACAATGTTTATTCTATGAAATTTTCTTGTAACACCTATGATTTAAAAAAGTTATTTACAGAAAACTAAAAACAAAACTTTTTTTCCAAAAAATTTGACAATGTTTATGTTATGATTGTGGGTCTGTTTTCAGATACATAATATAAATATCATCAATTTTAAATATTTTAGCGATTGTATTTTGGAAAAACAGGCCAAATAAAATCAAATAAAATACGAAAAATTAGTATTTTATTTTGCACCATTTTAATCCTTTCCGATTCGATAACTTTAATTAAAGCAAGTGCTTGACATATCTCCCTACTCTAAAGACTTTAGGAAAGACAGTGTTCAGAGAGATGTAGTGTAGAACTATTCAATCTATGGGTAAATTATAATGTATATCCAATATCTGTCACTGGAATTAAAACAAGGCTTAGAATTTTAATATAAAATTTTTATAAATTTGTGAACTATGTCAAAAAGAAAAGAGGGCAAAAATATGAAACAGATGCAGCAGGTTTATAGAAAAGGCTAATCAACTATTTGATGTACATCAAAAAGACCACAAGAAACTATCAGAAATTGAAAAGAAGTTTCTATTAAAAATGACAGATGAAGATTACAAGTTTTATGAGGTGAGTATAACATCAAAAGTTTAGACCTAGCTTTAAAGCATTTAGTAAATTACTCAATTCAAACTTAAAATTATATTTTAACATCCAGCTAGGTAGAGGGATAAAAAGGTGTTTATAGAATTTTTTCCTATTTTTCAGGATCAAAAAACCAACAGCATGGCTACTGCACTTCTAAGCTATTTCCTGAAACACACCTTTTGAAGCCAAATTCAAAAAAGAGTTATTCAAGAAAATCTTTTGGTTCAAAGAAAGCTAGGAAACTAGATTCTTCTGAGAATGAAAGCAAGCGGCTCTTTTCAAGGACTTGAAGACAGGGAAAGTCCTCAAAGTATCTTGGAGAAATAGCGGAAATCAGATGCTAGAAATGTCTGAGTCATTTCAATTAAGTAAAATGATTCAGATCCTTGATCTTATAGTGGAGAAATGTCAAGTTTCTGAGCAAAATCGAACAAGGCTATGAATGCTTGCTGAAATGTGTGTGACAGGAAATTTAAGTAGTTGCCATTAAAAGTTACAAAAAGCAAAAAAAAAAAAAACAATTCTTAAAAAATCAATGGCTTCATTAGACATTAAGATATATTCATACCAAATTCCTATTGGAAGCTATTTTTCTTATACATAGGTCCTTAACAATCCTTTTTCAGCCGTATCATGATAAGTGATTAGAGCTTGGTTGCAGGCTTATTGCCTTCTGCTTACATTGGTAAGATTTTGGAGTTATCACCAAAGACAAAATGCAGCATGTTGACAAGTAAAGTATTTGTATTTCATACAATACTACAAACTACCTATATTCTATTTCAATAGATCTATTTTTTACACAAATTAATGCTTTGACTACAACAATTACCTTTAACGCGATAATAAAGAGAAAGGGAAAAAATTTTATTGCCAGCAGAAGCGCAGAAAGAAGAAACAAATCCTGTCCAAAAAGGCACAGGAATTTAGACCTTTGATGGCAGGCGCAGCGATGCAACCCTTGTGAATTGTGAAATTAATCGGAAATATCACACTTCAACACTGCTGGTGGAGCATTACGTCATCACTGGTGAGCCAATGAAGTAATACTAATTAATCAAGACACCTAACTTAAATTATTGAAAACTACCACCTATATTTATAAAATATTCTCTACCTATGTTATTAGAAGAAATTTCTATTTTCACATGACTTTTACCTTGATCACATCACAACAAAAAGCGCCAAGGGAATAGATTTAGCTCATGGAATATTCAAAAACACTACAGGAAACAGAGCTTCAAACAAGACTGAACTTAGCAAAAGCAGATGGAACCAATGTCAATACTGGTCTCATTCACGTAGCGTTTCCATTAGATATTTGAAATGTTTCTAGGAGCTCCATTACAGTGGGTAAACATTTTGCATTTTGCATACTTAAATGAGTTACCTTTAAGCCATTATTTTATGAAATTGATCTGGAAACTACCAAAGGGCCAGATCAAATTTTCTGGAGCCATTGGGCCTCACAGCGTGAATGGCAATGTTTCCCAAATAGCGCGGTGTTTGAGGGCCAATTTCCAAATCCAAAATTTGTCATACTAGAACAATAAAAAGTCATCGCTATGGACTTATCTACTGACCAGTAACTTATGGGCCTTATCGCCATCTGTCTGCCGGGGTAGTAATCCAGGGAACCAAAGATGATGCTTTGGTCTTTTAGAAGGTTGCGAACATATGAACCATTTCTCATTGCCGCTAACGATTAGCATGCAGAATCTTGCAAACCTTACTAAAAAATTCTAAAGCTGATGCCGAATTTATATTAAAGGTTGTATTTTCCAGTTGGCTTTGATTATTTAGTATTAATAAATATTTAACTGACGCCGTCCCAAAAAACCTATTTTAATGTGCATTCAAAGACATCAATAAATTTCGTTCTGATTCAAAATGCTATGCGAAACAATTTGTTTTAACAGGTATAGATAATAAACCGTTTATTTTGCTCATGCGCTTGAAAGCTATTCTCATTGGAATGTTAGGCCGACGAGGATGAAGAGGTCAGAAGGAAAGCAGTTAATAAAGTTTTGCATTTGAAAGGCCTCATAGAAGACTTTCATGGTGGAGATGATTTTGTAGGGGGAATGGTTGAGAGTGATGATGACAATGAAGGCAATTTTAGTGAAAGTAATTATCCCTAAAAATAAAGATGTAAGAGTGTTTTTAAAGCCAAGATTAATTCAAAAAGCTGCTATGTTATTTATAAACATTTGAGTTTGCAAATAGCACACAATTCCACCGGTTTTGAGACTGACTGAAGAAGATAAAATATTACTTGAATTTATCGAAAAAACCACTTAAGTTAAGACATGAGTGTCCCAGCCAAAATGTTGAAAAGACATGTAAAACCTTGTACTGAAGCTTTCAGCATCTGTGAGTTGCGACCACGGATCGCAGCAGATGGAGTTATTCGTAAACAAAATTAGGCCTACAAGCGAAATTATATTAAAATTTTCAATCAAAAAAGTGATTTTAAATTTTTGAATGTTTTTTATATATTTTTTCTGTTTTCCTATATAAAATAACCACTGCCCCACTTACAATTGTAAAGCGATTTATATCTGATAGTTAATTGAACCATAGGCGGGTAATATATTAAAAGTACTCCGTTGTCATATTTTTGGAATTTTTGAAGTATATGCCAATATCTTCAACTTAAAAAAAAAACAAATAAAAAAAGTTTATGTTTTTTTTCATTTAACTTTAAAAATATAGATGTTAATAAAAGATGTTACTTCAAGAAAACATGTTCTAATTTTAAAGTTCAACATCATTTTGGTTCTTTTCCCCTTGTAGCTTATTTCATAAAGTATTTATGATTATTTTGATTTTTAACCCATTAAAAATGTTCAAAAAAATTTTCATTTCATGACTTAAAATATATTGTGTCTGATTAAAATAGTAACCAATGGTATTTCTGTTCGTAAGAATGTGTTTTTACAAATCAAAAAGCACCGTATTTAGGAGCGGGGACGCTTTATGCATTTGTTAAATTTTTTCTATTTTTCAGCCCACCTTACTATATATATATACTATATATATATATATATATATATATATATATATATATATATATATTATTATATATATTATATCATATAATATATATATATATATATATATATATTATATATAATACTATATATATATATATTATATATATACTATATATATATATATATATATATTAAAGGATTACATGACTATTAAAAAAATCAAATATTACAAATTTATGCTCATTTATAGTTGCAGATATTATTTTTATTATTTCTATGATTATTAGCTTATTATAATTATTATTGGCTTATCAATATAGATTTATATGCTTAAATTTTTATATTATTATAACATTGAAAATAGTTGGGAATATGGAAAGTTTTAGACACCCAGATTTATGAGTTGGATAATTTTTGCCCGCTCCCCATCACTGTCATTTACACTTTAACAATAAATTTTCAAGTGTATTACAGTGGTGTAGCAGATATCTGCATTGGCATGTGTAAAATCCTCATAAAATTTTAAAGATCAGTGTTTAACAGTATTTTGTTCATTCCAAAGATTCATATCCTCAAAAAATAAGTGTGAATTATCTTCAAGTCAAATTTCCACTCTTTTAACATTATTGTGATATTCCCAATAACAATATAACAAGATAAAGGTTATTATCTCAGAACTTGGTAGCAAGTATTTTAACTAACTACATGGTGAATTATTATAACTAATTTCAAAAAATCTGTAGCTACCCAGCATGATCTTAAGAAAGGTACAAGAAATCTTTAACCAAAGTTGAATAATAATAGTAAATATATACTCAAACAAAACAGAAGATTACAAATGATATAAATGCATGTTCGCCGTGAAAGAGTTTGGTCTTGTTGCCAGTTCAGTTCTTTAAAAAAACTGCTAACAGTAAAGTACAAATGAAATAAAAGTATATATTCATTTATTTATTTTTTTTTTACAGCTATCACCATCACTCATTCCAAATTCTATGAAACAGATTTTGACTTTGTTTGCAAGTTCAGTTCTAAAAAAAAAAAAATTAATAATGATTGGATCATCAAATGATCCTGAAGTTCTAAAATCATATGAGAAAACAACTAAGAGACTGAGCCATATCAACACTTTTTTTGGAAATGTAACTCCACTACTGAAATCACTAAATACAGTGCTGTCTCTTTAAAAATATTACCTAAATTAAAGCAAACACTTAAATGAAGTAGGATACTTTAAATTATGATATTTTAACAAGGCAACTTCCTGCTATGCATGTTACGAATCCAAGTTTTTCACATCTTCTGTGATGACAACGGTGAAAGACAATATTGATCAATTGCTTTCAAAGTCAAATAAAAAAAAATTACAGTTAAATAGGAAGTCTTTGAAAAACATTCAAAGTTAGCACTGAAGATAAAAAAAAAAAATCAATTGATTCTACTACATTTGATTCAATGAATTTTCACTTGACATCAAGCAGAGACAATTTTCAAGAGACTAAAGACAAAAATAAAGGATAAAATAAATTTATATATGATGAAAAAGAGCAAAATGAGTCTAATCCTCTTGAATTATTGAAGAAAAATGAGAAAAAGTATCCCAAATTGAGTCAATTTGCTCAGAGTTAGATCTAACTTGTTTTCCTAGAAGTGTATGGAGTTAATGTTTCTTTAGTAACATAATCATCATGTTAGATGATGAAAGCGTAAAAAAACTTAATGGCAAAAATGCAGAGAAAGTTTTTATTTTTAAAATACAACTTGCTTTCATCAAGGTTCAAACATTTAATGACTAGTTTTTACCCTAATTCATAAATGGGTCGACACTGAGAATAGTGAATGAAGGGATGTAAGGTAGTGAGCATTGAAATCTCTTTTATCTGTTTTTGAGAAAAAGTTGAAAGGACCAATGAAGATCCGTGCTTTTATAACATTACAATAAGCCGAGATCTTAAAGGGGTGGGGGGGGGAAATGCCAGAATTCAAAAGAGAAGATCAAGGGATGACTCTAAAATACTCTTAAGAATTTTTATATGTAACAGTATCCTAAACATAAGGTTCTTAGATGGGCATCATTAACTTCTAAAATTTAAAATGTAATATATTTTTTATTACAATAAATTTTTATAACATTTTCAACTCGAATAAATTAATAGTAACTTTTCCAAAAAGTGACAAATATTTGGTCATTTTAGAAAATGTTAAGGAAACATCTAACAAAAATAATTTCTTTAAAAAAAAAAATCAAATGAAAACTAATCTCAAGGCCCATCTGCATTATCAACATATTTAGGGAGTCTGAACCTAACTATTGCTGTCCGAGTCTTGGAATACCCTGTAGCCAGTTTTCTTCCTCTGAAAAGCTGTAAATAAAAACATGCAGCTAATATCTCACTACAATAGATAACATGTTGTTGAGCAAAATAATTAACAATATTAATATTAAAAGAAATAAATGAGAATAAGCATGAATTATACAATCAATATTCAGGGTTGGCAAAATCCTGCAGTTTTTTGACAAATCTAGCCTAGTGTTTTTTTTTCCTTAAATGTTTCTATTTTGAAACACATTAAAACTTTAATAACAAAGCATTTACCTAAAATGCTTTTTATATATTTTTAATTCTTTAGACACTTAATTATAAATTATTATATATATATATATATATATATATATATATATATATACTATATATATATATATATACTATATATATATATATATATATATATATTAATATATATATATTACTATATATATTATATATATATATATATATATATATATATATATTTTACAGCTGACCTTAGAATATTAATTAGGTATGATCCAAATCAGTGGTCACAGAATTTTATTGGGTATTTTACCCTAAAATTATATTTTTGTGATGATATTTAACCAGTACACTTCTGTAAGCAGGCTGCAGAGCAAAGCTGCCAAGCTCTCGGTAGGAGCTAGAGCATTAAAAAAAAAATTTTTGGTGGCAGCCGGAGCCAAAAAAAACAAAAAAAATAAAATTTTGGTATAAAATATATTGGTTCAGAGCCATAGAAAAATTATTTTTGATTGCAGATCTGGGTATTTTAAAATGACTTGGCAACCATAGCCAAGTTCAGAGGCAAGCCAAAAAAAAAAAAAAAAAAAAAACTGCAGCCCTACTTGAAAGTAAAGGAAAACAAATTGATTGCATTTAAAATTGTAGCATATGGTATTACAAATATTTTTCTTAAATTTTCCACTTAATCTGCGAAAACATCAAAGAAAAGTACAAATTCAAAATTATTGATTGATCTACTTGTATTGAGAGTACAGTTGTATAAGCTGAAAAGTACTTGTAGGTATTAAAGGCCTACTTGAAAAATCAAATTTAAAAATAAATCAAAATTAACAAAAAAATCAAATGAAAAATAGAAGTTTGAAATATGAAAATAGTAAGAGATAAAAATCTTACTAGGGAACAAAAAAAGTTCATTGCTATCATTTTTTTAGAGAAGTTTTTTCTGAACAAATGTTTAATTTTTGATGCATCAAAATTAGGTCTATTTCTGTCAGAGTAATTTGCATGCTGTATTTGGGGTTCAACCTATTTCTGTACATTCCTTTTAAATTTGTGAGAATGTAAAATTCTTTTTGCAAATGGCAGCAGTATATTCTTTTTCAAGTGCAATTTTGAAAGACTTTGTACCTATTAATATTCAAAAAAACTGAGAGATCTCCTTTGTTCTGAAATTCAACGCACTGGAGAGAAGTTCATGAAGTGCTTATCAGTGTTCCAGGCTCTAGAAAGTAATCAGAGAACCACATCCAACAATGGTAAGGTGCCTTGTAATTTAATCCTTGATGTCTTGATGTCAGTCACCAAAGGAAAAATCTCTACAATCTTTCATAAACACAAATAACCTTGAAAAAGCAGCTATTTTGTTTTTGTTACACTTTATGGCTTCAATACAGAAGCTTAGATTCAAATGCTGCAATCTATTCTCTGGCAAAAATGCCATTGACAATTTAAAAAATCTTGGTACCCAAAAAAAGCATGTAATTACTATATGATTTGTGTAAGACTAAGTTTTAACTAAATTGAAAATTTGCTGATATAAAAATCTTTGTATCTAAAGATTAGAGAATCTTCCCTGTACATATTTGACAAGATATTAATGAAAATAGTAATCTTTCCAGTTGGCGGAAGCTTGTAAAAATGTAAAATGGACAAATATTCATAATCTTCAATATGAAATTTTCATATTAAATTTTATGGAAGATTGTGTGTGTGTGTGTGTGTTTTTTTTTGTGAAAATTCATTACTGTCCTGCAAGCTCAGGGGTCAACCTATTAGATCTAAACATGTCTTTTATAGAGCAAATAGATTCAACCAGGGATCTGATAAGGCTTTCAAGCTCATCCAAGTACACAAAGAATTTTGAAATGAATTTTAACTTGGCTACTTATTAGTTGTAATAGCCTAAGCCCTAAATGGTAAAACAAAATAAAATTTTAATGCTTTAGAATAAAAGCAATAAATATTTTTGCATATTAAATTTTATTTAATTTTTGATAGTTTCATATGTAATTCTGTTTCAGCACTATTTAAGAATCAGATCTTGCTTATCTTTGATAATCACAAGGGCAAATCATTTAAATGGTGAATGGTAACCCATATATATATATACTGTATAATACAGTATATTTAATAAAATCTATTTGATTTTAATTTCTCAATTAGAAAAATAAAATAAAATATAACTGGTGATTTTATTAGTTACTTTAGTTTTTTAATTATTATTATTATTGTCAACCTGTCACTTTTGTTCGCAAGTAAGCCAACAAAAACATGATTAAGAAACTAAATACACTTCCACAAAATTAGATAGAGATAGAGCTTTTAAATTAATTTTTCCTAACCTTTTTTGAATTTTAAAAGACTATATAAAGTTGTACATTTTACCAAAATTACATTTCAATCAAATCAATATGATAAAGATTATGATTATAATTATTTATATATATATACCATATTATTTAATTCATTAAAGATTTATGAACTTTTACTTGCTAGGTATGTTGAAGGTTTATGATGTTCAATCTTCTTGAATGCTGCTGTTACATTTCTGTAACACTAGGCATTATATTTATAGTCTGATACTCTTTAGTATTCTGTTCCCTAGAGCTGATGCAGTTAAACATAACTTTTGCACTCGGCTATGAAAATTTGGATGAAGCAAAACTACTGTAAAAAAAAAAAAAAAAATGTTAAAATATCGAAAGGGAAGTAACACTAGTGGAGCAAAAGTTAAAGCTTAAAGTTGTAAGGTAGGTTATCTTAACAGTATGATTCTCAAGCTAATTTCTACATATAATAATATTTGCCACACTCGCGCACGTGAGTAACCTCTCCTACAATCTAGACATTCAGTTTTCCTCAAACAATGACCCTATTAGATATAATGTACTTTAGTACGAAAGAGTCTGTTAAAATCTTGATTCCTACTTTTCTCTAAATCCCTTATAACTCCACGTTTCAATTACAATTCTAAATAGTGCTGAAACTTACATTGAGGCCTATCGAGCAAATTCCTCTCTTTATCAATCTTTTGCTAAATCCAGTATAGGACGCGTATATTCTCTAAGTCTGAGACTACAGCAGTTGCATCTATGCAATATCACGAAATGAAGAAGCTGTACCAACTTGCATCTTCTAGTGCACTCTATACCTCCCATTCTTGGCATCTTGGTGCAAATGTGTATAAAGAGTGTGAATAATATGTGTATAAGCATTTATCTGCAAGGATTTTACATTGTTTGTTTGTTGGTAGCTTTATCCCTAATCCATTTCACAATATTCTGCCCTGATTTCTGTTCCAAGAGAGACTGCAAGTCCAGGTTTGTCTTTGTGGTAGTTAATCTACCTATGAACCAACCGGCTATTCCTAGTACTTTCTATTCTATTTGTTTCCAGCAATCTTACTCTCTTCAGATAGCTGGCATCGGAAATCATACTTGATTTAAAACTATCTGAGCCTACTGCCTTTAGCATTTATAGACCCATTCTGACTTAAAGTTTTCCCAATGATTACAATATACACCCTAATTAAATTATACGTTACCTCTAATGACTCAATAATATTATTTTATAGCAAGAACCTATTTTTTTGTGATCCAAGCTGATTTATTCATTTTGGATAATTAAGATATATGGTTATCTGAATTATGTATAGTATAATTTATGAATTTTTGTGATATAATAAAGGAGTTATGCAATAATATAGAAAGGAGAATACGTCATGAATCTCGTTTATTCATCTTCATATAATCATTATTCAATACATGTTATGCCAAAGTAGCAGTATACAATTTATAGTTGTCTCCGTAATTATTATTATTTACATTTTTAAAACGTCACTAATAGAATAACAATCGAGAAAATTTTAATTCATCGACCCTTTTCATCAGATCATCACATTGTGACTTTCATTTATTATGATTTCTATATTCTCTTATTATTTAGTAACAATTATATATAGAACTTTAAACAAATATGTTCAATAAATATACACTACTATAATATTATATAGGCAACACGATATAGATATAATGTATTATTAATAGTATAGAGCCCATATTAATATATAGTATTCATATATAATTTAGTATATATATATATCTCAAATATATTAGTATAATTATAATACTTAATAATAATGATTGATTAATATCCTTAATTTATATAATCTCATATATATATTCATTGATAACTATAATAATAATATATTATAATATTTGAAATTTATTCTTTATATAGTACCTAGGATGTACCGAACTGAAATTTTCAAGTTCTTGCCCGGAACCGTGAGGATTAGCGGGAAATCACATATATAAAAAATTCGGCCAGACTGAATTTTTTATAGACCTATTTGATATATAAATTGTAAAAAAAATATATTTTGTATATAACTTTCAACAGTGAAATCTATGCGCCACTTCATGAATATATGGAGAATCATCATTGAAGGAAGCTGAAGTTCAAATAATTTTAATAGCGAAGGGAGAGAGCTTGCTAATTTTTTTACCTATTATGTGGACAGATCATCATAAAGAGCAAATAATCCACCGGAATTTTGTTATAGTGGTTTTGAGTGCAGAGCATTCCTTCTCGCAAAAAAAGAATTGTAATAATACAATTAGTACTCTACAATAAATACACAGAAAATAATGAATTTATCGCAATGAGTAGAATGCAAATTGTAACAGTTCACAGATAAAGAGAAGGCATCCAATTAATAACTTATATGCCAATACTTATCAGCCAAAAATTATACGTATTCCTAGTAGAAAAATATTTTGTTAGGGTGAAAATTTACTCAACTTCAGTGATCAGAAATTGAAGTATCAGCAAGTGATTCGAGAAGTTATCTAAGGATGATCAGTATATCATAAAAACATTTATCTAAACAGTATAATTTTTAGAGAGCTAAATATTTCTAGAACGACTCATTTATGTCTTTAACTGCACTCAACATTAAAATGATAGTTAACTTATCCAGGAGACTTTGAACCATGGAACTATGTACAATTTTTTTCTCAAATAGTAGGAATTTCCTATTCTGGAATTAAATAATCAACTATCTAAGAATTTGAAATTACGATGTAATAATTGGTAAATTTCCTCCTAACTATAATCCACTAGACGGAGCATATATACAATGATAACTGGAAACTGATTCAGCAGCATGCACACAGGTTTTAATTGTTTTCCTATTCATAAACTTCAAATTTATTTAAGCATGCCTTATTTTCTCAAATAACAGTGTGATTAATAGAAATGTAGGAATATTTTACATTTTAATCATTCCAGTTTTTGAGCTGTAATTAACTTGAAAGAATACAAGAGACTTGGAATCCAATCTTGCAAGCCCAGTATATGCCAATTCAAGCATGTTTAATTACAGGCCTCGGAATAGCACAATATTTGTTCTAGAAAGATTTGGGATGCTTGTGAAGAAGACGCTCTGCAAGTTATATATATAGAACAATACAACATTAAGCTTTGACTGCTAATAAATGGCAAATAACTTGAAAAAAATTTCTAAGTTTGTTGCAACCATTCTCATGGTTACGAAACTATAAGGCAAAATCAATTATTCATACATATTTGAGTCTCCAGCATATCTCTCAACTTCTGAGGACTAACCAGCGAGATAAGAAGAGCTGAAAAGGCTTAGAGTATGAATTATGAATAAAAGAGATTAAAGGATCGCACATAGTGCATATATCAGAGACAAAAATATTGTATTATAAAAATTACTGTAGTAGACAAGATATTATTCTTTTTCTCTTTTCTTAAATAGAAAAAGGAGATGGTGAAGTAGAAAATGAGAATTCTTGAAGAATTATGAGCAAAATAACTCGAAGTTGGAAGTGATAATAGGTATTAGCGATACTAGTGAATCAGAGAATTCCTATAATTGGTAGAAAGTGTCACAGCGTGAAATTCGCAAATATTATAGCGAGTACTAGCCCAAACATACTCATCGTGTTTACAGTCTACACATTCCATTATTGCAGAGGAAATTATTTCATTTTCTCAAAGAGCAGAGAATATTTTTGAGAAAAAACTGTTTAAATATAATATTGCCCCAATGAGTGATAAGATCAGTTCTTTTATCACCTAGTAATTCATGCAAATGATGTTACAAAGTCTTTAAGGAAAGTTGATTAAGGACAAGTGAATTCCGGATTTTAGCTCTCTGCGAAATTTTCAAAATGTCAGCCGGAACCAGAACTTGTAAAATATGTCAAATCGCCTGGACCGGTAATTCTGATATCCACCTCTATATTAATTTATAATCTTATAATTTTTATTTATATTATTAATATTTATAGTATATTTATATATAGATAAATATATAATTATATTAGAAAAATTCCAATAAATGATTTTATAATATATAATTATGATAATAAATATATATAAATATAATAAGATCTTTGAGAAATAATCCTTTTGTTATTTACTTATATTATGAGTCAGATTACATTGTTAGGATCTTAATGTTATTTTTATCACAGTATATAATAGAATATGAGCAAATAAAATTATCATGAATAACTAAATAATTAATTATCTATTATATATACTATTTATATTATAAAATTTGGTCATATTTATAAGTTTATAAAAATTTTATTTGATATATAGCTAGTAATAATATCCTTTAAACCCAGGCCTATTACAGGAAGAATCTGGCATTGTTTATTCTAAGAACTGTAATCTTAAAAACGGTCATAATTCAAAAACTTACAAGGAATTAGTGTTCTAGATATTGGTATTCAATACAAATTTTATCGGGCATATTTTGGCAATAAATTATAAAAATTTTGTAATAAAATAAAGACATGAGTTGAATACCCCATTTGGTTGATTGACAAAATATATTTTCTAACAATCATTATTTTGTATACCAATAGTAATCCGCTGCAAGAACAAGTAAAACGAATAAAAGCTAAAAATTGAATATTTACACATTTATTGGTTGAACTAGCCGAAAATAGAGCTATTTCCTATAAGTGATTAGTAAGTAAGCAAAGACATGATATTAATAAAATGAGCATGGCATTGCCAGAATTAGCTGATTTTTTTGTTAAATCTGCACCTTTAGCAATTTTTAGTACTTTGTAATTGAAATTTAAAATTGATTGTTCAAATAAATATGAGTTAATAAGGTTTTTCATATGCCCTTCCGATGTCTGATTCCTGATGGTTACTATGTCAAATGGCTCACCCCGTCAAGGGTGACGGGGGTGGGATATGGCGAATGGAATGAAATCTGAAAAAAATCAATGAAGAATCTTTGCAATTAAAATAAACGTTTCATTAAAATATGCATTATGAATCAAACTACTGTAATTATTACAGATAGTAGGTTAAGATTTAAAAAAATCTAATCAATTAAAAAGAAAATGATCTTCGTTTTCTATTTTAACTTTTTTTATTTTCGGGTCGCGATAGTTCCTAAATCGAAATTTACAATAAAAAAAGAATTTTAATTTGGAAATCAGTAATATTCATCAATTATATATATTTTTTTTTTTGTAAAGTTTTTTTTTATGCAGTTCAACTTGCATCCGGTTTAGCCTTACTATAATATTATTATTTGTTTTTTATTTTAACTTCATTTTTGATAGACTTATTATCGTGTTCTAAATTTAAATATCAACTAAAAATATTCTTGAAATTGAGTTACCGAATTCTTGAAATTTACTCCCTAAGTTCTAAGTTTTACCTATAGTTCTGTCCATATATATTTACTGACTCCATAACTTTCAACAATTTTCAAATGAACTACAATCAACTATTGTATAATCAACAAGTCTGGAATCACCTCTGAATAACGTATAACAGACCGTATAACACAAGAACATCAACATACATAACATGCCTATAGTAAACTTCCATAATTGCTGTCGACAGTAAACCTTTCCATATTTCCATAAACCTAAAATATGAATAAATAAATAATCTGCGAGACTTCAGAATCAAAAGGAGAAAATGGATTGGATTGTATTATGAAATATTATATCCCAACCTATTATGCCAATAGATTTGGTAGTACAAAATTTTATGTCACTGGCTTCATCACTCTCTAGTTTAAATTATCATTTACGCCCTTATTATTAATTATTATTAGTTATTTTATTATTTACTTATTATTCTCTCTAATCAACACTTTATCTCTCTCATAGACATATTTCTACATTATGCTTTAACCGCAATCCCTCAATAGATGCACCCACCAAACTCACTTCGATAATACTCGTCGCATCACAAAATAGCAACAACACAGAATATCTCTTACATGAGAGATGCAAATCTCACTTTCCAGACTGAGATCTGGGCACATCACAGCCTCTAGAAGTAGTAGCACAGCTCATTGGATCCCAGAATGTAGTTCTCACCTCTGACCCGTAGATGCTAATAGAAGCTGAAACCAATCGCTCACACCGCTCCTAGCGATGTCCATAACTTACTCCCTAACAGAGCTACTCCATCAGATTCTCTCTAAGAGAACTTGTACGCCTCCATCTCCCTTAGGTGCGACAGAGTTTGTAAAAGTTTTCTGAGATGGCATGGACCCCCAGAATAAAGCGCCGGTGGCCAGGGGCAGGATGGAATAATAACTAATAATTAATAATAATAATAATAATAATAATAAATAATTAATAAAAATAATAATTATATATAATAATAATTAAATGATATAAATCCATAAATCCATCAGATATATTATGATAATAATAATAATAATAATAATCGATATACATTAATAAATACATAGTAACTATAATTATATATATATATATATATATATATAATTATAATACTATATATATATATATATATATATATTATATATATATATATATATACGTTATATATTTTTATATATTATATATAAATACTATGTAGAAAATACCCTAAAAAGAAGTAGTCGATGTAGAGCAAGTATACGTGTAGTAAGAGAATCTTAATATTTAGTGAGAAACAACTAGACAGGATATGGTACTAAGGTTGGTATATACTTAATAGATAATATTAATATATTAATACATTGAGCCAAATAAAGACCTAATACAGGACAGGAGTAGATGTTTGCTACCACTATTAAGTTTAAGTATTATAGAGTAGGGTGGACTTGAAGAGATGGTACTCATGATGAGAATCAGCGACTAAGGTGGGGAGAGTTAATCCATTTCATATATTGTGGAAGTTGGTAGTATATAATCAGTTTGGAACGAATTTGATTGGGAACACAATCGCATTCCGGGAACGCAATGAAGTGATAGGAACAGCTTACTCAGTATAAGATAAATGAGTGGGACGATGATGATTAATTGAGAGAGAAGGCTATACCTATTTAAAATTCCATGATATTATAACAAATAAGATTATAAGAGATTGATGTGAGATGGTCTATAAATGTAAGGAATAATAGAAATAATAGTTGGGTGGTTAATGTAGTCCGGATTGGTTGTATTGAGTACTACACGTGGAGATTAATAGCGATATGTGAGACATTTAAGAACACATCAATGACGCAATAACCATGGAAAAGTGTGTTGTTTCCTTATGTTATATCGATTTAATACTGATCTTGTCTGGCATAGATGTAGTTTACGATAGAATTTCACTAATGCTAGATAGTGGGACAGTAATAATAATAATAATAATAATAGGCTGATAGTATATAGCTCGCTAGTTCACTAATAAGTCGTGATTACTCTTGTACTTATATTAATATTAAACTAGCGATGATTCTGTTATGCATACAAACGACATGCCATATTGTACAGTGGATCATACATATTGTTTCCAGGCTGGTTTATAGGTAGATACTAGCCATGAAGTTGGAGTATCAAGTAGAGTGTCGCTAAACTCTCGCAGTTTAGGGACATGCTTTGAGCTCTATTAGCATGCGCATTTCTATGCCACTCGTCAAACCCCAAGTTTTGGTCCTCATTGCGGATCCTGTGTACCAGAAATTACACTTTTGTCACAGACTGAGTTGCGAAGTTGTTGCAGCCGCGGATCTGATATTTCTCTTCAGATGGATGATAGGAAGCGGCTTGGGAAGTTAGACGATAAGAAATGGTGGTGTATTTTGGAGAAATAATAGGTGTGATTTATTATATAGGCTTATCATTTAGTTGAGCATTTTCACAAGAATATTAGCATAACACACTATTAATTAGATTACCATATTACAATCAATTAGTGCATAATTCACAATTTATACCATGTGAATATGTAATACATTTTGCATAGGCGTGTGATATCCTAGGAATCATATGGCTAGATCCCTCATAGGAAGAATGCTAGACCAGTTGGTGAATGACACATATCTCTGCTCAATCATTTGGTAGATAGAATATCGAGCATCTTGTCAGGATCAAAGGACCTACGTAAGTAAGAACAGTTTCCATTCAGCGCGACAGCGTTTGTCAAGAGGATGTATTTGCCTACTTTTAAGTATTATGGGACTGTACTGTGAGAGCAACTGCGAATGATGGAAGTTGAAGACAAGGTGTATTGGACAGCGGTGCCAGGTAAAGTGCTTTCAACACGTGATGTGGCTTAAATGTCTGAGTGTGTTGAAACTTGTGATCATGTTCCAGGAATATGGCCAAAGTTGTAATATCCTATGAAAGCTTGGAGATTGTGTGGTGCCATGGTTTGGAGAGTAACGAAGGGAGGAAGTAAAAGCAGCATTGGATGGTACTAGATTTGCATATGCTCTGCTGCGAAAATGATTGCTTCTGAATATGTAGCAAAAACGAGAAGACAGACCCAGCTAAGTACACTTAAATACCCAAGTACTGATCAAGTATATGATGACGATGCTCGCATCCGCACTTCCAAGGGATGACAGTTTGACACGAACTGAGGAAGAATACCTGTGCCTTTGAGATAATGAATTACGTCAAGACTGCATAACCGGAGATTGATGTGTTTTTGATTGAGATAAAACGCTATGGATAAGCAGAGAGAACTTTTAACCATAGATGACTGGTTGGCGTAGAACAGGAATAAATGATGACTACTGTAGTTATTTGGATGAGTTACTCTCGCCTGACTGGTTGAATATAGCCAGCAGTGGCAAGCTGGTGAGTGTGCTCGAATGAATGTAGATAGGGAAAGAATTTAGTGCACTTATGTGTATCTAAGGTGTCAGCTGATTATTGTACAGTATGTATTCTTTGGCGTAAGAGATTAGTGAAAAAGATACTATTACCAGACGGAGGACAGTTAAATCCTCTGTATCTTGAATAATCGATCACGATTCTGTGAAAGAACCAAAGAATACTCTAGTACTTCTCATGTGTTGCACTGATGCCGGGATCGCTCCTTTTATCATAGCAGCAACATATAGCATTCAGTAGCACTAGTCTGGCGAAAAGTACTTCTATTCAGGATGGTCATAGTAAGTTTACTGTAATGATGTTGAAGTAATTCTTCTCGATATGGGACTGGTTGCTCACATATGATCGATGATTAGAGGTTAGATAAGTGGAGACTTATTATTGACAGTAGTTAAATATAAGTTTGAAAGTTGTGGTGTTATGACGCTGGAAGCGATGCAGAGAAGGAGATATATATGGTCATCCCAAATAATCTGAAGGACAAGAAAAGCACTTTCCAACCCGTAACCACTGACTGCTACAAGATATATCCGAACACTCAATGTAGAGGAAAATGTGCTATGTGGAAAATCAGTAATAGATTATGGCTCGATAGAATAATAACCTCCTTCGGCCAAGATTTAGATGTGGCTATGGAGATCTTCGTGCTAGTATTTGAAATATGCACTCTCAGATCTGTGTGCTTACTGATCGTCTTCTATGAGCTATAGAGAGAAGGATGGAGGCGGCGCAGCTGGGTATGCGAATTAGCACGTGAAATGTTGACGCTGTGCATGGTTGTGGGAACAATTCGACGTACGAATTGACTGGCGCCTGTGGAGAGCATTACAAGGATACAGGGGGGTCGTCACATATCACTGAGAAAGGCGACTTGGTGAGCAGGAAAGGTAGAGAATATAGAGTAACAAAGTCACCAGACCTACTAATACCTTAAAGAATCCAGTAGTTTACGCTGCTGACATAAGAACATCAATAGAATATAGAATAGCCTATTACTGGTTATGAATAAGGAATAAAATTGTATGTTCCCCCTACTATATGTGACACATAAATACTTGGATATATATGTATTAATGAAGCTCAATTCGTCAAATGCTCTATAGATCATATACTATATGACTGCCTCAGCTATTATCTTTCCAACCTTTCCCAAGTCTGTAGTATATATAAGTGATACCGAGAAAATAGAATAAAGGCAGGGAATATTCAATGTCCTCCTTACTAATAATATGAATAAAACTATTCTAAATTCATTCCACAGTTTGTTACAACAATGAATGCGGCAGAGGCTAGAGCTATTGTGTAATTATCATATTATCCTTGACTTTATGGCTATGTATATGGGTATTTCCTGTTAGGGTAACAATAGGAAAAGCGGTACTAACTACCGAAGAGATTGTTATTAGTAGGAGCTGCTCTCTAGAGTTTTCAAAGACACTTGTAATCATATAGTAAGTAAGCATCTTTGATCCACTACTACATATTGCACATTAGACGTAACTTCTAGATAGATATATATATAAATACTTGTAGTAGCCCTGTACGATGTGATAAGTTGATAATAGATAATATAAGTGCAAGGTGATACTATCTTATCTATTCACGACAATATGTTTAATTACGGGAAGATTGCTTACAAAGTATAACTAGATTGATAGACAAATGACAAAAGATTACTTATGCTGGCTCCCTCCCTCGTAGCTTATACTACTATGAGGAAGACATCCATAATAACGCTATTTGCATACTCGTGTAGATCTATCTAAAGAAGAGTGTATATATATATATTTTATATGTATCAAATTTAAAAAAAACACACACTATATTATATATATATTAAATATTTACATATTATTTTGATATACATTTTTCTCTTAATTCATCAGGTCATATATCTAAAATTATAGGTTTATAATAGCATTTTCACTAATACATATTATGATAGTGCATTTCACTATTCCCCAAAATTTGTGATTATGGATATTTAAATATGTTATTTTTCAATATTATTTTTAATATTGCTAATATCTTATTAAATCCTTTAATATTTTTGTATGTGTTAAGCCTGTTATCAGTACTCTTACAAAAAAAGGACATAATATTTGTATGTTAATTAGCAATGGCAATATGTATGATAATCTCTAAAATAAACCTATGATGTGATAGACAAAACAATTGACAAGATTTGAATTCTAGACATACCCCAGTGTACTATACCTCTAAAACTGAGGTTGTATCGGGGAATTAGGAAATTTTACATATTTTTTCCGGTATTACTGGTTGGAATTTTCAGTAAAATTCCACCGTACAATACCGAAGTGAACTAACTGTACTTGATAATTAAAAAAATTTGCTTAAGTAAGGTATTATCTTTTACACTATCACAATTATCTTATACTTTAACGCAAAATATGTAGATGGTTAGCTTGTGTATTGTATCCATACATCAAGTGGTTACTTACTAATACAACAGAATGATATATTATTGAAATTTAAAGTTTAAACTCAAATAATAATATCTCAAATATATATAGAGATATAATAGATACTGTAATAATAATTATCAAAATTTTAAAATCCAATAAATATTAATATAATTATATTTGATATTATTAATATATATATAATATAATATATTTATATATTATATAATAAGTATGATAATATAAAATCATATATATACTATATATATATATATAATATTATATTATAATATTATAATATAATATATATTATATACTATATATATTATAGTTAATTATATAATAATATATATATATGCAATGTGAGATATATCACAGCATGGACTAATTTTTCAAATACTTTGCTAATTAAGGAATAATAGGATTCCATGTTTTAAAAAAGGAAAATATATAATGTAACTCGTTTGTATATTAATTAAGGCAACCTTACAATTATTATAATCTGTTAACCATCTTACTCATACTGTTTATTTCAAATGTGGATCATGTTCACTGCTTTTCCATCCTTATACCTAGTGGAAAGTGGTTTCAGCGTGGTTGCAAATCTCCTAATCAAAAAAAAAAATCATATATCAATGGTTTAAACTCATATCATAAGAAAACCTAGACATATATTTAGTAATATAATTTAAAAAAATGTATGTTGCATTAACTAAGATTGTTTCTTATTGAGTCACTCTGTTTCGTCTCACTCATTCTGAATTTGTCATTTGTGAATAGAGTGCGTGAATTCAGTCGAGTCTATACAATAAACTAGTTAATGTCTTATACTAGAAAATAGTGTCGGCTTATATGTGTTCTATATTGATTTGATTTGAGTCTTTGATGAGGAGTGAATATGTATGTAATTTTTTGGATGATAGTGTATAGATGAGAAATTATTACTATCTGATATACTCATACTTGGTTTCTGATAACGGTCTATTGAAATTTACGCTTATTTCGGGTAGTATGTCTAAGCTTCTATTAAAACTAGATTAAGGCTCCTATATTTTACTATATATCCATAGATGTTCATTGTAACTGTCTTAGTATATTCTCTTTACTCATGTGTATTAGTTTTATTCTATACGTTACTATATATAATGATAAGTGGCGTATATCTATATTATAATTTATGTAAAAGGTCATTTATGCCAGATTAACTACGTAGTTTATTTATTTTTGTGAGATTAGTAAATACTAGCTCCCTTAATAATAAGATTTTCTTTATTATTATATGTTAATCAATTTATAATTAACAATTAAAAAAAAAATCTTTTTAAACGTATTTATATAATTATATATAAATATACTCTGTGAAATCTCCACATGTTTAAAACATGAATCTTGTTGTCGTAGATTATTCATTAGCGAAAAGTGCTGATTAATCCTATTTTTAAAACTGTTCACACAAACTACCATAAACAGACTCATAAATAGAATATATAATAAAAAACTTACATTGTGGATGTGTGTAGGCACAGTAATATATATCAACCAAGCTCAGAGATAATCGAATGACGTGAGGCCATTTTTAAACCGGTCTTATGAGTATTATATTTGGATAAAATATGAATATGGAAGCTAATGAACGCTTAATCACCACTCAAATACATACAAATTTATATAGCAAAAGTATAAATGAGTGATATATATATACTGGATTATGATTCATGCTAATAAGTAAAGAATGCTCCTTATTGTTGCATATGTATTTTTTACCTAACTATAGATTATACAGATACCAATGTACTTCTCCATAAGTGATGAGTATTCAAAAGCAGTGAATTTATGGAATAAAATTAAGAGCAATTTCTCCTCCATTTCATAAAGTTACCTAATTGATGGATGTTCTCATCTCGATGTCAGTTCAAGTGACTCCGTCATATCTATCATATTTTATATGATAAAAGATTATCTCTCAACATATAGAAATATGTTTAATTTTACATTTCTTTATGGTAGAGGAAATAATCATTAGGAAGAATTTCACTATATAGTTACAGTACCTAGAGGTTTATTTTTTTTTGTGGGTCTCTCGGGCTACTTCAATTCTCTGATTCTCCAGCGCTAAGTGTTAGAAAGCGCTATTATAATATTCTACACTTATGTTCATGGACTGTAGCATCTACTTAGAGGAACAACATCGCAATAGTGTTTGAAACAGACTAAAGCCAAGCGGAATAATTATACACCAGAGGTGAATTTTTGATATATGAACTTAGTACTTCCAGTTTGATCATATGATATATTGTGATGTAACTCTCTACTTCCTACTTTCTCATTCGCTCTCTCCTCTTTTTCTACTTCTCTCTTCTAGTCATTTTTATGCTAACTTTTAATCTTCTATAGTAACTATCTCAAAATCATCTGATCTTCTACATACTCTTCTCTATCTCATGAGAACTTGGACTCATGACCATACTAGCTTCACTTCAGTATCTCTTTAATTACTACAGTCTTCTGTTTAAATTAATCTTACATGTCAGTATATGCATACAATCTTTTTCTCCTCTTCTTCTTGTCGCTCTTTCGCTTAATATTCTTCCTCCATCTTCATCATCTGTTCCTATATAATCTCTAGCATAGTATCATTTCTACTTTGCCTCTTGTGTCATCTTGTATTAACTCTCTCTAATCTATCGCTTCTATTCTCTTTCTCCATTTGACTCGATTCTCTCCTATCCCCATATCCACTAATATATATATTTTAATATATATTAATATTTAATATATTATAAATTATATATATATAAGTATATAGATATTATATATATATTATATATTAATTAATTTGATATATATATCATATATATATATTAAATTATATATATATATACATATATATTCCTAGGTCCGTATTATACAAATATAAGGTAAATAAAGAAGCCAAACGTCATGTTTTATCGGGTACAGTTGATCCTACTTTGCCCATGCGTTTTATTTTTTTTTATATTTTTTATGTTAAATAAATAAGTTATAACCTTTATTACAGATAGTAAGTTTATATAGATTAAATAACCCTTTATTATTATATACTTTTGATGATTATTAGTAAAACTCTAAAAATAATACTAAATTATTATAATATTTAATATAACCAGTATTAACAGTTATCAAGAAAATTTGAAATTATGATCTTAAAGATATTATTAATAAGTGAGATATCTATTTAAATATGTAGTTAAGACAATTTATGTATAACAGTTTCGTATATATACTGTACTTCAAGGGCGAGATTTGATAATTTTGCATTCTCATAATAACTATTGTAAACGTATATAAAAAAACACACCATCTAAAACATCCTCCTCATTAAAAAAAATAATAGCATATAAAATAATAAACCCAAAAAAAAACCAAGAAAACCATAATAGTATTTTATTTGTTTGTTTATTTTATTAAAAACCAAATTTATAGCTTTGTTTATCCATTATTCAGCATAATGCATCTTCCTAACCGTTTTTTCTTCTTCTCTCATTTTCAAAACTTTAAAAGTCATTCTATATATAAGACTTCTTTAGCTATTACGTGCAATAA
The DNA here is from genome assembly GCA_015478945.1 of Trachelipus rathkii. Classification (NCBI taxonomy): domain Eukaryota; kingdom Metazoa; phylum Arthropoda; class Malacostraca; order Isopoda; family Trachelipodidae; genus Trachelipus; species Trachelipus rathkii. Next base: position 20,677 of record JABUQX010100714.1, on the reverse strand, counting down.
CATATAGATAAATAGTTATTTTTAACTACTCTATATTAGTTGAGTAATATACTAAAAAGATAAGTGATATCACATTTTAAATTAATTATAGCTTAATTTTTATATTATCAATTAGTGAAGAAAAATATTTAAATAGTAGTAGTAGATTGCATATAATGAATATTTATCAAATTTTTTATTTTTTTTATTTTTTAATATTTTTTGAAAATAATAATCATTAATCAAATCCCTAACAGAATGACAGCTCGTATAAATAACTAGTTAGGAAAATATTTTATTTATAAATAATTAATTAACCTTCTATTATTGTAATATCCGAGTGATTATATGATAAAGGCTGTGCAATGGCTGGGGTATCGCAGCATCGTTTTGACGATACTTGAGCTACAGGATATGTTTTTTTAGCGATATGTCTCATTTGAATATTATATCCAAGTGATTTTGTCCTGAATTAGAATCAATAATTTCTATTGTTCATTTGACTAAAGTTCTATAAACCTCTCTCGAAGTTCATGTATAAATATCTCAGTTTAACATATTCTAGAAATTAAAGCCATATTCTTGTATATATAATATAAACAAGATATTTTGTTTAATTATTCTCGAATTAATATCATATATTAAATATAACTGAATGTGTTAAATATTATTAAATTTGCTAATGATATATAAATAGATAAGTATATAATATATACATATAGTATATAATAATATACTATTATCATATAATAAATTATATATATATTAATATATTAATATATATATTATCATATATTAATATATATATATATATAATTATAGTAATATATATATATATATATATATATAATAATATAATATTATATATAATAATTAAATATTTAATTATATTATATTATATATATATATATACTATATATATGTATTATATATATATATATTTAGCATATATAAAATGAGTGAGAAATATATGATTAATATTATAATATTTATACCAACACACATACACATGACGTGCAACGATGTTTCGCAGTAGAAAAGATGGACGAGTATAATATATAAAATTTACCTCCTATCCCCAGTTAAATATAATGTAGCTAATTCCAAAATTCCCCTTATTACTGTATACATACTTTGAAGTAAGTCCTTGACTTGTATATTTAAGAGTTTGATATTATTTGTTTGTGGAGACACCAATAGCAGAGGAGGTCACTAACAGATTGGAAAAAAATGGCGGCTACTTACTACGACAGAAGTGGGGTTTTCTCTCAATGATGCTCACGAGACACTAATAGACTATTCATATGTACCTGTTAGATTTCATTTGAGATAGTTTCTAATAGTGTATTATAATAAGTGTGCTTGGCGCAATGAGATGATGTGAGTGAAGTGATTATTAACTCTGCTTTATCTTAAGGCTGATTTATCACACTCTACCTGTGTGCATTACAAGTTAATGATAAAACTCTATTATAGGCATAAAGAATAGTGTTAGATGTGTGCGACACAACGTCTAGTCGATATAAGATATAGAAGAAGTGATCAAATTGTTCCACGAAGTGTTCATTGTGATATTTATAAAATATAGATTCTCTATAGCAAGTTTGATATTACAACTACAGTTATCGTGAATGAAAAGAAGGTGGAGCCTCGAGGCCCCCCCCCCCAGATGTGAGAACAGTACTCCAAAACAAGGTTTAATATATAAATAAGAACATTTATTAATATATTTTCAAAATATTATATGATTTTGAATAAATTCCTGTTCAAATAAACTTCTATAGCAATTACTGCCATCATTCTTTTAGGCCACGTGAGCAACCGGTTAGTGATTATTTGTGAAATTTCTCAATGTAACATATTTTTGATGTCACTTAAGTATAATAAGATTATGTGAAACACGAAAATAATATAGTCTGTTTTCAACACGGTATAGAATAACGTTATATAATACTCTCAGATCACGAGTGAATTAAAAATAGAGAAAGTGAGGAGGTGTTTTTGAAGGAGATGTTAAAGAAGTTGTGTATATCCTAATAGAAGAGTGGTGAATGTTCGCCAGAATGATGTGTTGACTGGCTATATTTCTGCTCACACACCACCGAGGGTATTAAAATACAATCATCCTATAAGCTCACAAATTTCAAAAAAGTAAAGAGAAAGATACTTTGAGAGAAAGATGAAGTACAGAAAGTCAAGTCTAGCAAAAGAGAGGGAGCCAGATTTAAAACATACGAAGTGGTACAATGCAATGGATGTAGTTTAGTTCGCCAGTCCATAGAAGTCGTTACAGAGTAACTGTATGAAAGATTACTCAAGCTATGTATGTGGATGTATCGTATATGATATAAAAGTGTAAAATATAAAGAGTTTGAATAAGTCAAAAACAAGATAACTTGAGTGAACATCAATCTTATTTAATCAAGAGAGAAAAGGAGTAGGAAGCTATATCACGCTCCAATCTACACGTGGGTAAAACTGATGTATAGCGAAAGAGAGTAAATGATTACAAAAAGTATAGTGTAATAAGAAAGAGAGTACTCTAAGTGAGGAACTTTTGAGAGTAGTGACGCATCCATACTCGATCAAATGCCTTTAATCATTATAATCTATTGCTCCACCTCCTCTCTTACATAAGTACTCCATATCCTCAGCAGATTAGATTATGTACAAATAGTAAATTCAGTTTATGAATGAGAATTAGATATTCACCATAGTTGAACCTCGTAGTCGAGTCTGAGAAAAGCCTAATACTGATGACTGAAAAAGGATATGTAATACTCTATAAGTATTCAGAATTAGGATTAGAAGAGTTTTCTCAAAAAGATTTATAGAGTCATAAAACAGGATAGAGAATGCATATATATAGACGATATATTTTTTAAGGATCATGAGCGGATATGCCCTTTATCGTGAATATTGTAGTCTGTGAGATTAATGCTCTCAGCTATATATCCTAGTCAACTGAATAGGAAATGTTACTAAGTATTTATAATGAGTACATAGATTATAGTATAATAGTAGTAGTAGTATGAAATATAGTAGTAAGGGCCAGTGACTCAGAAGACCTCCTTAAAACATCATGGAGGAATGCCTAATCTTGAGTCACTTAGACCTTATCTCTGTAGAAATACTGTGAGGGGTCAGTTTACGATATTAGATTACTCTAAGTGGAGTGGGGATATAGTATGTCCTGTCGTGTTTGATAGTGTAGTGCACTATATCTCGAGTCATATTATATATATATATATAATATAGTACTTTACCTTTATAGTTCTTAAGGTCGCAAAGATGAGTTATTATTCCAGTGACATTTTCTCTAGTCCTTATTTTTTTTCGTATTAAAATAAAAAAAAGGAATAAGATTTTTTAAAAACATATGTTCCAACTGAAAAATTGGATTTTTATGTCCTTGATTGAAATTGTTCCGTTGATATAGTGTAGATTTTATAGTTGAGAGAAGAGTGAGATGCGCAGTTAGGCCCAAAGTAAACAAGACTAAGTAAATTCTTGTAATCCCCGTTGTATTTCATTTACTTTGCCAGATATTGTTACCAACATTAAGTAAAGTTTATGTGAGAGATAAAGTGTTTTAAAAGCAATTGCAGGTATTTCTTTAAACCAGAGACGTAGGATAATTGAATAAAAATGGAGCGAAAGTAGTCCTACTATAAATGGCACATCTAAGTATAGAATGTATTGTCTTTCGCTGCAATTTGGAGATAATGATGAGATATTATGAAAGAGGCGCCAAACTTCATCGCTGAATCATGTCCGCAAATATTCCCATGACTACCACTGAACCTCTCGATCTAATCCATATTGTGGGTTTATACTGGCAGATATTGATATTGTCTAAGATGAGTTTGAAAGATTGTTGTTAAAGTAGTGTGTGTATCTATAGTTTATGGCTATTCAAGAGAAAATGAGACGCACAGTCGTAATCAAGTCGGTTTAGATATACCCATAACTAATAAGGAAAAAGAAAATCTGCAGGTCGAAATTTACCAAGCCGCGAAAATTAAGGCACGTGAACTGATCATGGCGTAGCTGAGTGACTAGAGATGTGAAAGCGAGTGTAGATGTAACTTGATAACGCTAGCCAACAATTGTCTCTCCTCAAATATGTATTGAATCTCAGTCGGAAAGGTGGTGCTGGTTTAGAGAATGTGAAGGTCTGGCAATTACTGAAAGAGTTGGAAGTAACAAAATGATATGAGTAAAACGATATATAGCAAACTTATTACCTACCATAAAGTCTCTGCAATCTCACTTGCACACAGAGATTTATTGTTGTTATTTCTAAAGAAGAAACTCTGAGTGATGATTTATTATAATTACTGTGAGTCGAACAATATCAGCCTACACTCGTTATGTATCGTCCATTTTATTGTCGAAAATCAACATCGCTGACATTAAAATTAAATTATGCAGAAGAAATCATGTGCAATTGAACTATAGGATTTTATTACTCGTCGAAGAACCAAGCTGAGGTGTCGCACTTCTTTTGTGAAGAGCACGTTATTCCAGCTACATTCAAAATATATATTAGTCCGCTCGTGTCGGCGATGAATTAGATAAAGAAAATAAGGAGAACGAGAAGTTATGTTCCAAATTCCGTACTAGGGAAAATTTGTCACCTCTTCCTGACATGAGCCTTACATTGAGACATTTCATCGCAAAGCATTGATTTCAACCTTGCCACTCAGCTGAAATTAAATGTGACACTGAGAAAAAATTTAGCTGGGAACGTATGTAATGAACTCGCCACATATACACCTCGCACAATACAGCCCTGACCTGTTGCAAGCGGTGAGCTGAAAAGCTTTCTTCGAGTCAAGCAAGGTTCAGCTCTAAGAGCCATAATTTTGTGAAGAAACGCATGGGCACCAGCCCCCCCGCATTAGCGCCGCGTTATTTAAGTGCCATAGACGGTACCAGTTTGGGCATGGCTGGAGCTGCGAGAGAAGGTTGTCAAGAATTACAGTTACACAGCATTATGGTTCCAGAGTTACCGAGAGGAGGGAAAATGGTCATGTCATTATTTATCTCGACTGTCGTAGTTGTTTGCTCTAGCTCTTCAATGCTTCGTCTTCTCATCTATCTCTCTCGGTTCTCTGCTCTCTCTTCTTCTCTCTCTCTTCTATTATGTCGTCATCGTGCCTCTCTCTTTACTCATAACTGTTCCACGAATCGTTGGAATACTGAATGTTTCTGGCCTCCTCCTCTCTGTGCTAATCAGTATGTAGAAGGGCCCAACCATAATCAGTTGTGAAGTTAACTTTTAATATTCCTCACTATACAATAGAGATCTCAGCTTTGGATTGAATGTACAAGTATCTCCATTGAGATATATATATATATATAATAAGATAAGATATTTTAAAAGAGGAGAGAGTTAGATAAATAACTGTTACCATTAGTGAGAATATGATAGCCAGAAAATACTACAAATCAGATAATTGATAGTAGTAGAGAAAAGATTATAAGTTTCATGAAGAACATCGAAGATCTGGAACGTAGAATCCATGAAGTGTGTCTCAAGAACGGCTCTTATCGCTGAAGTCGATAATTGTATACTAAATTTATGAATTAAATTCTATGTCTACAGTACCTCGCAGAATTAAGTCTTTCTTCTGATTTTTAATAAGAAAAGTAATACGAAAAAAAATATATGAATTTGTTATTAATATATTGATAAACAGACACACCCACCACTGACACATACGACTATACACGGACTACACCCTCACACACAGGCTGAATGAACGCACACAACTACGCTACGCACGCATAGCGAGGCAACTGCTAAGCCGCACGCAACGCACACCACACACACACACACACAACCACACACCAACATATAGTGATAATATTCCACAGTATTAATATGTATACATATAATTAGTCAATTCATGAGCCACGTACTGATTGCAATTAATATTACAATAGAGAACCCTGTCTACTAACACCATACTCATCTTCTCTGTCCAGTCATCAAAACAGTAACACTCCACAGCAAAATCCTAGACCATATCATCAGCCCATAATCAATAAACCCACTATTGGAGTTTTTACTTTAAAATATAAACCCGTACCCATCACTACACTACATCACACAGCCACACCAAAACACAAACACACACACACACACACACACAACAACCTGACGAATAAACAGATCATCGTCAAAAAAAAATGATAAACAATATATGATTAATAAATAAAAGCAAATAAAATATTTATAATAAGATGTAGTGAAAATACTTTATAAAATATAATAAAATTATATATAATTAAATTATATTATATAATTAAAAATTGACTAAGAGACTATACAACTAGTAAGCTAAGCGGGCTATATAATATATAGTTATATATGGAAATATTTAGAACCTCTAAGAAAATGTTATTAAATAACCGCTACGTACCACTCGCAGAGAGATGTTTTGTCACAAGTGCGATTGCGTGCTCAAGGAAAATATCTCACTCATATATACAAATCTACATATCTCGCTCTCTAAATACCTCAGTAATGCTATATTTAAAATTTTAAAATAATGTAATAGCTTAAGAGCTAAAGAAAGACATTATATATAAATATATTATATGGATTTATTAGTGAAATTCAAAAATCTTTTTTAATAATAATAAATCTAATTATTTATTTCTTATACTAATTTTTGTTTTCTTGTATTACATATTTTTATATTTCAATTTAATAATAAACTCTTTAATTTATATATATAAATAGATATATAATTATATCTATTAATATATATATATATATATATATATAAAATATATATATATAATAATATATTTAATAATATGATATATATATACTATAGATATACTATATATATATAATATATATATATAATATATATTAATATAAATATATATAATATTAATTATATATTTAATAATATATATATTAGTATTATATATATATAATCATATATAATATATATATTACTTATATATAATATTATATTAATGTTCAAGTAAGTTAGGTTTAGTGTATAGTTACTAACTAGTAAAACTATAGTATACCTAACTTAAACCTTGACCTAATTACCTAACATCATAACTCTATATTAACCTATTTAGAACATAAACATAATCTATATATATTAATATATTAATATATATACGTATATATGTATATATATATGAGTCATTTTTTTAATAATGATACTCTCTCAGCTTGTATTTTTTATATTAGTTATTTTTATTAAGTACTATAATTACTAAAAGACTGGAAGTAATTTACAGTATAGATAGGTTAACGGACATAGATTCAAATATATATTATTTAAGGTTGCATAGTAAGCTCTGGTTTAGTTGTAACTCTTGCCTCAGTATTACATATAGATTTTTTATTTTTTTTTTTTTTTGTCTATTTTTTAATTAATATTGATAGTATAGTATACAATGACTATACTCAAAAGAATATTTCCAAGTCTTCTCATTAAGGACAGATTCAAGAAGTTTCGAAAGATATATAGAGATTTTCAAAGATAGAAAGAAGTTTCAAGAAGAGAAGAGAGAAGTAATGAGTATTGAGTGTCTCTCATATTTTCTCTCTTAGATCTGTCTATCATCCAACATCAGCGAAACTTCAACTCAGGTGTAAAAATTCACGCGACAAATAAAAAATCATTCAGAGTAGACTAATTGCCCCTATCTCTGGTGAGTGTCTCCAGGAAACCCCCGCTCTTATTTGTTAATTTGTATATGAGTGAGTGAATTATCGTCAGGTGGTGAGTCTTCGTCCCTCCCCTATATTATATTACGGCGGTAATGAAAACGTACCTCACCATCTACTGTCCCCTCGGTCGATGTCACCCTATACTAAAATATATATATATACTTAATTTATATATATTATATAATATATAATTATATTAATATTAATAATATATTATATTATATATATATATATATATATATATATAATTAATATATATATATAATAATATTATATATAATATTATACTATTATAATATATATATATAATATATATATTACATTTTTGTAATACAGCTTTTCAGCTTGATTCCATATGTAATTGTATTTTCTGAGTAAGTGTTCGTACTTTCGAGTATAATTTCATTTTTGAAAAAACATTAAACATTAAATGTGATTTTAAATAATTATGTATTAAAATATTTCGGAACTTGTTGATTATACATCCGTTAACCTCACTGAAATTCATTGTAGTATCATATAGTTGCAATATATTAAAAAAATCAAAACTGTAACGAGTGAGAGTCGGAACTCAAGTAAAATAATAATACTATATATTATATATTATATATATATATATATATATTATATTAATATATATATATATTATATAGATATTAATATATAGATATATAAGTATATATATATTATATTATATATATATATAGTATATATATTATATATATATATTATATATAATATAGTATTAATATTATATAGTAATATATATAAATTATAAATGATATAAATTATTTATATATATATATAAATTATATATAATATAATTATATAATATATATGATATATAATATTGAATACCTGTTATTTAATCTAGTAGTTACCAATACGATTTTCAAATAAATAAAAGAGCCAATAATGATCGATATTCTATAGAAATATGAATAACAAAATAAATAAACCTTTAAAAAGTTATAGATATATGATGCCAATACTGACTATAAAAATGCCATACCACTACCACACACATTACATACCGAGTCTCTTTATAAACCACTCATATATATATACGACTCCTGATAATAGAAGTTATCTTAAATAATAATTATAGTATGTAAATTTGTGTTAAGAAACTACCTGTGATAATTACTATAAGTATTATTTTGTGTGTGGATTCATTGATTTTTTGATTTTTTTACGCAATTGAATAAGGTATATATATTTTAATATCAAATTGGTAGTGATCAGTATAACTATACGCAGGCTTACCGATAGTTTTTCTTTTTCCGTTTGTCCTTCTTATCTACAGGTCTCGTTTGGTAAGTACATTATACTGTGAAATTTCATGAATAAATAATCTGATCATGTATGTGTCGCTTAGTGATTATTTGATAATTTTCCGTTCAATAGATAATAATTATATATATAAATTAAAATCTTATAAATTATTGTTATTAGACCTCATAACTTTTTTTTTACTGATCATATTAATTATGTGTTTTATATTTATTTATTTTTTTCACCATTTGCTAATTACCTTTTGCTTGTTCCCTATTTTTCTTGTAAATCGTTAGAAAAACCACGGAAACTAAAATAAGGATAATATATATATATATATATTATATATATATATATATTAATATTTATATATATATATATATATTAGATTTGAAAACTTTAGAAATATCAGAAGTTAACAAATATATAGATATTTAGGAAAAGTTAAGCCCTTGTATTAGGTTTCCTAACTACGATGTTAATACATTATAAATTTTATTAGATTTATATATTACATTTTATACCTCGATATGTCTACATACTATGAGTGCTAGAATAACCATAACGGACGCTCCATATAGACTTAATAATACTCAGCATAGAAATTATAATGATCATTATAGAATATAGATTATATTTAAATACTCATACTTCTATATCAACTTCATAGAATAGCCACTACAACCACTCATATATACAATATAAACAAACATTACCAAATTTTCGTGGAACACATCCTATAATTTGTTTTTGAGAAATCTTATTTTTATAAAAATTTTATTAAGTAAATATTCATTCATTATTAAAATATGAAATAAATTTTAGTCTATCAAATAAAAATGAATGACAGCAGTGAATTATGTACCCTCAAGATTTCAAGTTTCTTAGATATAAGATACTTAATAGAGTAAATATAAAATATATTTAAGTCAGTGGCGAAGCGTCCCAGTAATCTATTGATACGGAGATTTCTGACCATTTAATGCACTAAAAATAAATATCCTTTTTCCACATTTCATTTTATTTTCATTTTCATTATATATATATATATATATATATATATAATTAAATTTATATAATAATATATATATATATATATATATATATATATATATATTATATATAATATATATATTATATATATATAATATATATTTAATATTAATATATATATAGTAGTATATATATATACTAATATATATATATATTTATATATATTATATCTATATATATATATATATATATATATATATCTATATATATATCTATATATATATATATATATATATAATGCGCTTGAAAAAGCGATCAGTTTAAATGAATTAATATTAATGATTATACATGCCCGGGTAATCTCTAAATTTTTCGGATCAAATGCAAGCACATTATCAGTATTGTTATAGTAATGTTCACATCTCTAAGCAATCAAATGCGTTAGAAAACTGTTTTATAAATGATATTAACATCAAGCATCTCTATGTATTAGGTCGCTTAAAGGCCCTATTTGAGCATTTTTTTTGGCTCGTATAAAAGCCCCTCAGAACTTTAAATTTTGTTCAAACTTCGGACTTTGCAATATAAAATAAATTAATAAATAATCTCTCATTTCTTGTATTGTTCTTAGAGTCAGTGAATACAATAGTAAATTTTACTTTTTTTTTTTTTGACAAAGAACTTCAATTAAAGTCCTTACTTTAGTTCTAATATACACTTTAAAAAGTTTGAATATTATGAACAAAATTTAAACAATTAGAAAAAATAGCAAAAATTTACGTTTTCTGTGTCATCAATTTATACTTAATCAAAAATTACTTTGATAGTTTCGCTAATTATTATTATTATTATTTATTATTATTATTATTATTATTATTATTATTATTATTATTATTATTATTATTATTATTCTTTTTATTATTTTATTATTCTTCTTATTATTAAGATTATTATTCTCTAACATTTCATTATAATATAATTTATTATTATTATTATATTATTATTATTATTATTAATTATTATTTATTATTATTTATTAATTATTATTATTAGTATTATTATTATTATTATTAATTATACTAATATTTTCTGAATTTGATTTTTTTTCTGTTTTTTTTTTTATTTTATTCTTCGTTTTAAATTTTCTAATTTTTGTATTATTTTTCTTTAAAAAAAACGTACTTCGCCACTGCTCTATATAAAACATATATATATTATATATAATATAAATATTATATATATATATATATATATATATATATATATATATATATATATATATATATATATATATATATATATATATTTTATATATATATATATATAATATATATATATATATATATATATATATATATATATTATATATCTGTATAGTTATATATACATATATTATACTATATATATATATATATATATATATATATATATATATATATTATATATGTATATATATATATATATATATATATATATATATATATATATATATATATATATATAAAAGTTTTTAATAAGGTTCCCCACATAAGGGTGATTGAAGAAGTTATTTTCAAAGTGGTATAGGTGGAGTGGTATGGTTTGGATTAAAGAGTGGTTGTTGAATAGAAAACAAGTGTGTACAACAATGGCAATCAAGTCATCATTGGATAATATTGAAGAGTGGTGGTCCCACAGGGTTAGAGCTTGGGGCTTTTTTGTTCTATATATATAATGATTTAAGACATACACTTAAATGCAAGGTTTCTAAGTTTGCAGATGACCAAAGTGGCACCCTCAGTTAGGAATAGTGAGGATGTATAAAGATTCAAATGATCTTGATAAACTTTCTTGGGTAGGCAGAGAAGTAACAAATGAAATTTAATTGTAAAAAGTGTACTGTTCTTCACCTAGGATTCTCAAATAAAAGTTTTAACTACAATATGAATGGGGATTGGCTTGAGTCTGTGGGCCTATGAAAGATTTAGGGGTGGGGTGTGTATAAGCAGTAATTTAAAGCAGCTAATATTGTTTGGAAGCAAGGAATAAAGCTATAAGATGCTGGGTATAATAATGCAATGTTTGTTTACAAGACCAAAGAAGTAATAAGTACTTGTATATAGCTATGTTGGGAGGCAAATAATAGAGTTTGTGGCACAAGTCTCCTGGGCCCGCTTATTTAAAGAAAAGACTTAGATATGAAGAGAGAGTGCAACGTAGAGCAACAAGGATGATTTCTAGGTTTGAGGGTAAGAGCTATGAGGAGATGCTGAATTACTCCTTAAGGATAAGAATGTTTTCTTTTAGAAAGGTGATTTCTCAGAGGGAATATTCAAGTTGCAAAATTTTTTACATCTATTGATATATGGAACATAAATTTTCTTCATCAGTTAGAGGGCAACCGGACGGGGGGACCCAGGGAGCACAACAGAAATTAAGAAGAAGCATGGCATCCTTGATATAAGAAGCATATCTTTTTCAGAAAGTGGGGGTGTAATTTGGAAATAGTTTGCCTCCCAAAGAAGGTTGCATTATATATAATATATATATATATATATATATTATATATATATAGATCATGTTGATTATCAGCTTACTATAGGTGGGCACTGACCACATATATATTATATATATATATATATTATCGATATATTTATAATCATATATATATATTATATATATAATATAATATATTAATATCATATATATATATTAAATTTTAGGTATTTAAGTCTCACTATATATATATATAATCATATATATGTAATATATACCTATATATATTTATAATATATATATTAATATATAATTTTTATATATATACTTATATATATATATACTATATATATATTACTAGCTATTGAATATCGTTTATATATAATATATTATATACTTATATATATAATATATATATATCATATATAGTTATATATAATGTATTTTATATATATATATAATATTATATATATATTATATTATATATATATATATTACTATAAATATATATATAGTATATGTATATATATATATAATATATATATATATATAAGTATGTGGAATTGGGGAACACGGGAAACTGTAGCGATGACTTGCTGGAAATGTCCACGCATCGCCACTGATTTTAGCGATATTATGCAGTGAAAAGGGTATTAATAATAATAATTTTTAACTGGAAATTTGGAAAGTGAGTAGTTACCTCACATCGTAAACGACTGTGGATATGCGGCCGGAGCCAAATTTATAATATAGTATATTAGTATAATATGATATAAAAAAGGTATTATTATATATATATATATATATATATATATATATATTATATTTATATATATATATATTATATATATATATATTTATATATATATATATATATATATATATATATATATATATATATAATATATATTATATATAGTAATTAATATAATATATATATTATATTATATATTATATATATATATATATATATAATTATAATACATATATATATATTATATGAAATATATATATATATATATTATATATATATATATATATATATTATATATATATATATATATATATATATATATATATATATATTATATATATAATTTATATATATTAGAGTTAACACTATGATTACGGGCATAGCCATATTCAATTAGGGGATGTACAAAATTTTAATTTACCGAGTGCGGTAAAGACAAAGATAAATTAAGGAGGAAAATTGCTTAAACGGGAATCGTCGTTTGTTATTATAATTTATAGAGCCATATTTTACCAACACTAATCTTGCGCCATCCACCACCCTAAATTAAAAAATATAGAAAGTAATAAGAAGATGTAATAGTGTGTTATGAAAAAACAAATTAATTAAAATAATATTAAAAAAATTAAAAATGGGCCAACATTATTTTGGGAATTTCATGCACAAAAGAAAAAAAAAAAAACCTCCATCCTTAACTTTTTTTTTCTCTTGCTAGGTTGAACACTTTGTTAATTGTTTTTTTTTTGCCCCCTCTCTCACACCCCCCCCCCAACCCCACCCACACCCAAACCCCAGGATAACGCAAATCAAAGAAATAAAACCACACTTTTTGCCTCTCCTTTTTTTATTTTTTTTTTTTAAAGTTTATAAATACATTTTATTTTTCTTATTCTTTTATTTAAAAAAAGAAAGGAACAAAAAAAAAAAAAAAAAAATAAAATTTGGGTGAATATAAAAACACATAAAAAAACAATAAAAAATAATAAAAAGTTTTTTTAAAAAAAAAAAATAAAAGAATAATTTAAAAACTTTCTTTGGTGTTCTTTTATTTAGGTTTATTTGGCATTTAAATTAACTCCTATTTTTTTATTTTTTTATTATTTTTAATTTTTACTCCAAATACTAAAAAAAAAATAAAAGGGAAATAAAATATAAATAATAATATTAAAATTTTTTGTAAAAGAATTGTAAGTGAGATATCCTCAAAGCCCAAAAAAAATCTCAAGAAAAAAAAAAAAATTTATGTGAGAGAGATATAAAAAAATATACAAAAAAAAAAAATTAGATTTTAAAATGGAATAAAACATAAAAATAAAGAAGATAAAAATGCACCCCCCCAATTCCTTTTTTTTTTTTTTTCATCTCCACCATCTCATATTTTTTTTTTTTTCACCAAAAATTTTTTTTTTTAGAAGAGGGCCCGGGGGCAAAAAAAAAGAAAAGAAAAAATTGGTTTTTTTTTAAAATTTAAATAGGCCAGACCCCGCGCGATCTCACGCTCTCTCTTTTTTCTTTTTATTAAAATAAAAAAAATAAATGAAAGGAAGAACACCACTAAACTCCGGTTTTTTTTTAAAAAAAGAAGTTTACTTAGCCTCAATTGGCTTTTATTGTTATATTTATGTTCTCTTTTTTTTCCTCCCTCCACCAACACCCCCCTCCTTCCCTCCCCGCGCCCACAGCCAGCCTCTCGTCCGGCTCTCCTCCTCTTGAGTTCTTTTACCCGCAACCCTTCCCCGCCTGCACATACACCATTTCCCATTTTAATGGGGTTTTTTCTCCAGAATCTTTTTATTTATTTTTCTTATTTTTTGGTTTTTTTCCAACCCCCCCCGTTTTTTTTCTTTTTTCCGGAAAAAAAAAAATAACTAAAAATTTAACACTCAAGCCACAAAATAAAATAACCTGCGCACCAACTGCGCCCCTGGGAGGTTATTTTAATAAAACAAAATTTTTTTTCATCTCTTTGTTCTTTTTTTTTAGGTAGAGGGGTGTTTTTTTTTTTTCTGTAATAGAAACATCTCGCGCATCCTTCTTTGTCACCCCCACATTAAAAAAGTTTATTTATTTTTTTTTATTTTTTTAGTGTGAGTATATCACTAAAATTGTTTTTTCATTATAAGAAGGCCTTTTATTTTTTTTTTTCGCTTGGGTGGGGGGGGGGGCCCAAAAAGATTGGTTATTAAAAATTTTCTTTTTTTTTTTGGAGCGCCCAACGGTTTAAAGGCGTGCATTTTTTGGCAAACTCCGGCATTTAAAAAACTCTATTTTACTTAAAACAAATAAATTTATTAAAAATTTTAAATATTATAAAATATTTCATTACATATATAAAAATTGTTAATAAGAATTTTTTATGTTATATTTCTCTTAAAAATAAAAAAGCCCTGAATTGGCGGTGCCAGTCAGGTGCTTAGAAGTTATACTTTTGCAGATCGCCAAAAACTTCTTTAAAAAACTAATTAGTATTGTAAAGTTTTTTTTTCTTCATTTAATTATTCATAAAAAAACAAGACCAAAAAAAAGAAAAGACAAGAAATAAAAAAAAAAAATATTAGCCTAAGGACAATTTGTTTCAGTATTTCTTAATATTATATTTCAACATCACGAAAAAATATTTCTAACCAATTTTGAACTATACTAAAAGAATAAAATAATTTTTTGAAATAATATTAAATTATAAAAATAAAAAAATCAATTTTTATATATATATAATTTTAAAAAAAATTTCTTTATTGATTTAGTTTTTAATTAGTTTAATTTCTTTTCTTTGATTTATTATGTTTTTATGTATCTTTTTTCTTACAAAAAAAAAATAAATAAAAAAATACTTATTAAATAATTAAAATATAATATAAATGTAAAAAAAGAAAAAAAAAATTATTTTTTTAATTTGAATATTTTGGTTATTTAGAAAAACTTTAATAAAAAATTAGTTTATGAAAAAAATAAGAAAGGCACAACGACAATTACTGGCAACCACCAAATAATCAAATATTAGCAAATTAACTTATTTATGTATCTTATTTTCCTTTAAAACCAATTATTTGAATAATTAAATTTCTTTTTTAAAACATTTTTTTTCAATTTCTATAGTTTTTCTTAAAATAAAAAAACATTTAATAAATTTTCATACATTAATAAATGATAATAAAAAAAATAGCATTCTATAAAATAAAAAAAGTATATAAATAATATTTAAAAGAAATTATTGCTTTTATTTTTTGATAAAAGAAAATTAATTTAAATTTTTTTTAATATAAAATTGATATAAAATTAAATTTTATATAAAAAATGTAATTCTAACAATACAAAACATTATATAAAAAATTATCTAATTTTCTTGTTTTTTTTATCTTATATTTCTTATATTTTCAATTTAGTTTTTTAAAATAAACTATTTAAAATTTATCTCACCCAACCGTCTCAAAAAAAAATTTTTCTCAAAACTTTCACTCTTCTGTCTTTTCCACTTAACGGGATAGGAAAATAATTATACAAAAATTACAATTTATAAAAAATAAAAAAAGAAAGTAAAAAAAAAATTTTTAGAATAATAATTTTAAAATTTTTTATCTTATAAAAAAATAATTATTATAATTAATAAACTTTATAAAGTTATAAAATGAGAAAGATTATTATAAAAAAACTATAATTTAAATTTCTGTGAAAACTTTAAAAACTTTTCTTTGTATAAACATAATTATTTAAGAGATTAAATGCTGATAATAAAAAAAAAACTAAAATATATTAAAATACATAAAATCTATATTCCTAATATATCTCTAAATTTAATTAATGTGTTTCGGTTGACTAATATAATGCTAAAATATTAAAAAATAATACAATTACTTTTTATATTTAAACATTTTTATTTTATTTTTTTTTTTTCATTTAAATGAAGAAAAAAATATTAACTAACAATTATTTTTTTTGGGGTGTGGGGCGCCTTTCTACCCCGGGGCCCTCCCACCCCCCCGTCCCGCCCCCACTCCCCCGCGCCCATCAATATATAAATTTTTAAATTTTCCCCCGCCCCCGACGTAGAAACATATAAAATCATAAAAAATAAAGTGTGGGTATATTTTATTTTTTTTCCCGCCCACCTTGAACTTACTTTTTTTATTTTATTTTTTTTTTTTTTATTTTTTAATTTATTTTTTCCCCCCCCCTCCACCCCCCCCTTTTTTTCCCCCCCCCCACCCCCTCCCCCCCGAGGCTAGGAAAACCTAATAACAAGGTTTTTTTTTTATTTTTTATTTTTATTTATTATTTTTATTTTTTTTTTCCCACCTCCCTTTTTTATTATTTTTATTTTTTTTTATTTGATTTAAAAATTTTTTTTTAGATGGTTCCCAACCTTTTTTTTTTTTTTTTTTTTCCTTTCACTCCTCCTCCGGCTCCACCGGCAAAAAAAAATTTTTTTTTTTTTTTTTTTTATTTTTTCCCCCAGTTTTTTATTTTTTTTTACTTTAGTATCAAAATAAAATAAAAAAAATTTTTATTGAACAATTAATAATTTTTTTTAAAATAGAATACACTTAACCGTTTTTTTTTTTATGTTCACCCCCCCCAAAATAAAAATAAAAAAAAAATCCATTCGCCCCCCAAAAAAAAAATTACTAAAAAACTATTTGGCCTTTTTATTAAAAAATTTTTTTTTCCCAAAAAAGTTTTGGGAGGGGGGGGGCCGCCGATGGAGGATCCACCCCCCCCCCCCCGGGGGTTGAAAAACCCCCAAAAAAATAAAAAAAATAAATATAAAAAAAAAATAAAAAAATTAACAAACGTGATCCTCAACAACAAAAAAAACATTTTTTTTTTCCCCCCCTAAAGAGTTTGAAGCTAGAAATAGGAAAAGAAAGTTTTTCATCACTACCCCCCCCCACTCCCCTCCAAAATTACCCGGGGTGATCCACTAGGGGGCCCCCTTAAATACCAAGTTATTTTTATTACCCTCCCCCCACCCCTTCCCCCCCCCCGAGGGGTTTTTATTATTTTTTATTTTTTTATTTTTTTACCCCCCCCCCTCCACCAAAAAATAAAAATTTATTTCTAATTTATCCCAGATTGGGGGGGATAAACTAACCCTAATAAATCCCTAATAAATTTAAGATTTATTTTTTTAAATTATTCTATTATATAACATTTATTTAAATTAAAATTAAAATAAAATAAATTTAAAAAAATAAATTAAAAATAAATTAAAATTTTATTCAATTTTTAAACATTATTAATATAATTTTTTAATTTTATTAAAAATAAAATTTAATCAAATAAAGAAATTTTTTTTTTTTTTTATTATTATAAACTTTTTATTTTTATTTATACAAAATAATAAAAAATTAAATAAAATAACTTTTTTAAATATCAAATATACAAAATTTTCATATATTTAAAAATTCTTTATTGAAATAAATTTATAATTTAAATTTTTAAAATAATTTTTTTTTTTCATTTTTTAAACTCTTATCATTTTTATTAACAAACAAAAAAAATTGTACTAAATAACAAAAAAATTAACAATAAAATCAACCAAAATTTTAAAAAAAAGATAATTTAAAAAATTAGTTAAGTAAATGTTTAAAATATAAGAATTTTAGTAGAAAAGTTTTTTAATAATATTTCAGATTTATTAAGTTATTAAAACAAAAAACTATAGCTTAATATGGATTTTGAATAATCTATACAATAAAATCATCTAAGTTTTTTTATTTTTTACAAAAAAAACTTTTTTAGAATTTAGAATTTTAAAAAAAAATAATTTGAATTTTTTTCAGTGTTAAATTTTTTAAGAAATAAGCAAAATTAGGACTAATAAAAAAAAATTTTTTAAAATGATGAAAAATTTTAATCTTTAAAGTTTAAAGAGAAAATGAAAATATAAAACATTTTTAATTTTTTATAAAATAAGATATTTTTTGGATGTTCGCTTTTGATTGTTAAAGACGACTTTCACACTTTTACTTTGAGAAATTTGACATTTCTAATTAAAATAATAATTAATCTACATTTTTAAAAAAATTTATTTCAAACACTTTTTTTAAATTGAGAGCACATCATTTATTTTTCTCGTTTGTTTTTTTGTTTAGAAATTAAGTACTCTTTAGATGAAAAATCAGAGGATAATAGAAAATAAAGTTAAAAAATGTATTTAATCCTTTTTATTAATTAATTAAAATAAATTTAATGATTTCTTTTTTAAAAAAAAACGAAAAAAAGAACAAAAATTCAAGCAGAAATAATAGAAAAAAAAGAAAAAAAAAAGATCTTCCAATTTTAGATAAAGAAAAACAATAAAAAAAAAAAAAAAAAAATTTTAATGAAAAAAAGAATAAATAAAGCTAGCTTTATCTATTTATTTCGAAAGCAGAAAATAATTATATTTTTATAATAAATTCATTTTTTTTATTTTTTTAATTGAATAAATTGGTATTTTTTTTTTTCATTTTATTTGTATATCAAATCAAATTTAATTTTATTTAAAATAAAAAGAAAAACAAAACATTGTATTTTTTATTTTTTTAAAATAAAAAAAATTTTATACTTTAATTTTTTTAATTATTAAAAAATTAATTTTTACAAAATCTAAATGTAAAATTTTTAATTATTTTAAAAAAAAACAAGTGAAGTAAAATAAATTATATTGAGAGAAAAAGATGCAGGTACACAAATGAGAAAAAAATTATAATTCCTTTGAAATTAGTGTTCTTCAATTTCATGATAATAAATTTATAAAAGGAAATACATCACTTGTTGGAAACACAATATAACAAAAAGTAGTGCAAGTTTGAAATATATATCTCTTATTTTTATTATAACTAACAATTTATTTACAAAACCATATTGTAAAAAATATTCGAAATACATAAAAAATTAAAATGTTTTTGAAAAAAGTTTTAAATTTTTTTCGGCCCTCATACATTTTATATTTCGTATTTTTTAATATTTTTAATAAAAAATACAAGCTAATTTTTCTCTTCTCTGCGTGCGGGCGGGGCCATAAAAAGAAAGAACACCCTTACTTCTTATCCGTGGAGCCCTTCTTTTTTAATTAATTTTCCCTTTCCTCCATGTCTCCTGCCGTATTTCGTATTACCTTTTCTTATTGTAATTTTGTGAAACCTTTCCTAATAATTTCTTACTCTTTAACCAACCACTACTTTGGGGCATTGGCCGCAATATCATAAAAAAACTAATTACAACAAATAAAAGAAAAAAAAAAAAAAATACATAACTAACAACATGATTAGTTCCTAAATTAAACGAGAGATTTTTCCCTCTATTTTCTCTTTTTATTCTTTCATTTTTTTATTTTTCACCCCGCAACAATTTATAAAATTTTTTCTTTTCCTTCATTTCTTTTTTTTTCTTCCTTTTTTTATTTTCTTTTTAAACAAATAAAACCCTTTAAAAAAAAAAAAAATTTTTTTTTTTCTTTTGGCCCGCTAGGCTATTTTAGAAAAGAAAATTAGCAGATTATTTTT
>JABUQX010100713.1:5000-12715 GCA_015478945.1 Trachelipus rathkii | reverse complement strand
TTTATTTTTTTATTTAAGTTACCCCTAAAAAATTTTTATCGTAAAAAATCTGAATTTAGGGGAGACTAAACTATTAAAAAATTAATATAAATAAATATAGTAAAGATCTGATAAATAATTAGGAATTTAAGAAAAAATTAAGAACGAAGAAAAATAAATATTCAATATGTGTAACTTATTATATAGCAATTCTTTACAGGCTTAGATTCCGTAATTAATTAAAATTTTTTTTTTTTGGTTTCTCTCGGGAAAAAAAATCGCTTAAGGCGAACAAAAAAATTTATTCGCACCCACTATCTCCCGAAAAGTAGAGAGTAACGTTATATCGTGCCCCGAGCGAACCGAAGGAGGGGGTACCTTTAATATTTTTTTTACGTTAATTTTTAAAGTGTAGCAAAAATGAACTATCGTTAAGCAATGGGGGTCGTGCGTAGGTTTTATAATTAATTTTTGTTTTTACTAAAATTTAAAAAATTATTTTGCATAGAAAACTAAATTTAAGGGGACTAAATTAAAAAAATAATAATATATATATTATGACACTTGCCCTCGAAAAAAAAATCGCGCTTAAGAAACGAAAAATTTATTTGTAACAATCTCCCGCAGAAGTAAAAAAGTTACGTTATTTGTGCCCGATCGAAGCGTTAAGGGGGACCTTTAAGATTTCTTACGTCGATATTTATATTAAGAATTAATATTCAAGGTATTCACCTATCATTAATTGTTTATTTTTCTATGTCTTAATTTTCCTTATTTTCCATCATAACTTTATCCTGAACTTAAAGTTTTTTTTTTCTCAAAATACGATAGTGACGTCTCGTAATTACCGAGACGATCCTCGAAGGGGATCAATCGAGGCCATGTTTCCTCTACGGCGTCACTATAATATAATGACGTTTCTCGATTACCATAAAAACGATCTCGAAGGATGAACTATCGTTAAGCGTATTAATTATTATTATTGTGACGTTTATTCTGAACCGTTTATAAGTCAAAGGGATAAGTTAAAATTTGAAAAAAAAAAAATTTAATTTTTTTCCGAAGTCGACTTTTTGAAGAGCGATTTTGGATTTAGACCCTTTGAGTTATAAACGGTTCCGATGAAACGTCACCTATTGGAAATATTATTACCGCCTTAACGACGTTCTTAACGCGCTAAAAAGGATTCTAAACGCGTGAGTCATTTATTTTAAGGCCTTTTTCGAAAAACGTCACTATATGACGAGGACGTTTCCGAGGTAAATGGGGCGTCTTCATGTTGTTTTTTGTTATTTTATTTTTTTATTTAAGTTACCTAAAAAAATTTTATCGTAGAAAATTGAATTTATGGGAGCTAAACCTATATTAAAAAAAATTAATATAAAATAAATATAGTAAAGATCATGATAAAATCAATTAAGAATTTAAGAAAAATTAAAGCAATTCTTTAGGAAAATAAATATCCAATATGTGTAACTTATTATTAGCAATTCTTTACAGGCTATTTTTTTTAATTATTATTTGTTTATTTTTGGTTTCTCTCGGGAAAAAAATCGCTAAGGAACAAAAAATTTATTCTGCACCATCTCCCGAAAGTTAGAGAGTAACGTTTATTTCGTGCCCCGAGCGAACCGAAGGAGGAGTACCTTTAATATTTTTTTACGTAATTTTTAAAGTGTAGCAAAAAAATCGCTCAAAGCCTATAGGAAATGGGGTCGTGCGTAGTTTTTATAAAATTTTTTTTTAGTTACCTCTAAAAATATTGCATAGAAAACTGAATTTAAGGAAACGAAATTAAAAAAAAATAATAATATAAATTAAAGTACAACTTGCCTTCCAAAAAAAATCTCGCTTAAGGAACGAAAAATTTATTTTGCAACATCTCCCGAGAAGTAAAATGTTACGTTATTTTGTGCCCCGATCGAAGCGTAAGTGGGGACCTTTAAGATTTCTTTACGTCGATATTTATATTAGGAATTGATATTCAGGTATTCACATATCATTAATTGTTTATTTTTTCTATGTTCTTAAATTTTCCTAATATTTCATCATAACTTCATCCGTGAGCTTTTCGTTTTTTTCCTCAAAATACGATAGTGACGTTTCGTATTTACCTAGACGATCCTCGGAGGGGATCAATCGAGGAGGGGTTTCCTCTACGGCGTCACTATAATATAATGACGTTTCTCGATTACCATAAAAACGACCTCAAACGATCAAACGGCAATATTTTCAGGGATGAACTATCGTTATATTAATTATTATTATAGTGACGTTTAATCTGTACCGTTTATAAGTCGAAGGTATAAGTTAAAATTTGAAAAAGAAATTTCAATTTTTTTCCCGAGGTCGACTTTTGGGAGAAGCGAATTTGATTTAGACCTTTTGAGTTATAAACGGTTCCGATGAAACGTCACTATTGGAACTATTATTACGCTTAAAGACTTCTAAGCGTAAAAAATGGATTCTAAACGCGTAGAGTCTTTTATTTTGTGCTTTTACGAAACGTCACTATATGACGAGGACGTTTCCGAGGTAAATGGGCGTCGTGCAATATTTTTTATTATTTTTTTCGATGCCTTCGAAAAAAAATCGCTTAAGAAACGATAAATTTATTTTGCAACATCTCCCGAGAAGTAAAAAGTTACGTTATTTTGTGCCCCGATCGAAGCGTAATTGGGGACCTTTAAGATTTCTTTACGTCGATATTTATATTAGGAATTGATATTCAGGTATTCACATATCATTAATTGTTTATTTTTTCTATGTTCTTAATTTTTCCTAATTTCATCATAACTTTATCAGTGAACTTTTCGTTTTTTTCCTCAAAATACGATAGTGACCCTTCGTAATTACCGAGACGATCCTTGGAGGGGATCAATCGAGGCCGGGTTTCCTCTACGGCGTCACTTTAATATAATGACGTTTCTCGATTACCATAAAAACGACCTCGAACGATCAAACGGCAATATTTTCAGGGATGAACTATCTTATTAATTATTATTACAGTGACGTTTATTCTGTACCGTTTATGAGTCGAAAGGATAAGTTAAAATTTGAAAAAAAAAAATTCAATTTTTTCCGAGTTCGACTTTTTGAAGAGCGATTTTGATATAGACCTTTTGTGTTATAAACGGTTCCGATGAAACGTCACTATTGGAACTATTATTACGCTCGTTTCCGAGGTAAATGGGCGTCGTGCAATATTTTTTATTTTTTTTAATTTTTTTTTTTTTTTTAAATTTATTTATTGGAGAAAATGGAATTTAAGGGAGACTTAACTAAAAAAAAAATATATAAACTAAATATAGTATAGATAATATTTAATTATTAAGATTTAGAAAAATTAAGAACGAAAGAAAAATAATATCCAATATGTGAAATAACTTATTATTAGCAATTCTCTACAGGCTATTTCGCACCATCTCCCGAAAAGTAGAGAGTAACGTTATTTCGTGCCCCGAGTGAACAGTAGGAGAGTACCTTTAAAATTTTTTTACGTTAATTTTTAGAGTGTAGCAAAAAATCGCTCAAAGCCTATAGGAAATGGGGGTCTTGCGTAGTTTTTATAATTAATTTTTGTTTAGTTACCTCTAAAAATTATTTTTTATAGAAAAAACTGAATTTAAGGGAGACTAAATTAAAAAAAATAATAATATATATAAAGTACAATCGCCCGCGAAAAAAAATCGCTTAAGAAACGAAAAATTTATTTTGTAACATCTCCCGAGAAGTAAAAAGTTACGTTATTTTGTGCCCCGATCGAAGCGTAAGTGGGGACCTTTAAGAGTTCTTTACGTCGATATTTATTTTAAGAATTGATATTCAGGTATTCACTTATCATTAATTGTTTATTTTTTTTATGTTCTTAATTTTTCCTTATTTTCATCATAACTTTATCCGTGAACTTTTCGCATTTTTCCTCAAAATACGATAGTGACGTTTCGTAATTACCGAGACGATCCTCGGAGGGGATCAATCGAGGCCGAGTTTCCTCTACGGCGTCAGTATAATATAATGACGAAAAAAACGAAAAAAACGAAAATAATATATATCTCGCCCGAGGAAAAAAAATCGCTTAAGAAACGAAAAATTTATTTGTAACATCTCCCAAGAAGTAAAAAGTTACGTTATTTTGTGCCCCGATCGAAGCGTAAGTGGGGACCTATAAGATTTCTTTACGTCGATATTTATATTAAGAATTGATATTCAGGTATTCACATATCATTAATTGTTTATTTTTCCTATGTTCTTAATTCAAGAAGTAAAAAGTAACGTTTTTTCGTTCAAAATACGATAGTGACGTTTCGTAATTACCGAGACGATCCTCGGAGGGGATTAATCGAGGCCGGGTTTCCTCTACGGCGTCACTATATATAATGACGTTTCTCGATTACCATAAAAACGACCTCAACGATCAAACGGCAATATTTTTCAGGGATGAATATCGTTAAGCGTATTATTATTATTATTGTGGACGTTTATTCTGAACCGGTTATAATTCAAAAGGTATAAGTTAAAATTTGAAAAAAAATTTCAATTTTTCCCGAGGTCGACTTTTTGGAGCGATTTTGATTTAAACCTTTTGAGTTATAAACGGTTCCGAATGAAACGTCACTATTGGAACTATTATAACGCTTAACGACGTTGTAAGCGTAAAAAATGAATTCTAAACGCGGTAATTTATTTTGTGCTTTTACGAAACGTCACTATATGACCAGGACGTTTCCGAGGTAAAATGGGCGTCGTGCAATATTTTTTTATTATTTTTTTTTTGAATTTAGTTACCCCTAAAAATTATTATCGTAGAAAATGGAATGTAAGGGGAGACTAAACTATATAAAAAAAATGAATATAAATAAATATAGTTTAGATGATTATAAATAATTAAGAATTTTAAGAAAAATTAAGAACGAATAAAAAATTAAATATCCAATATGTGAATAACTTATTATTAGCAATTCTCTACAGGCTATTTCGCACCATCTCCCGAAAAGTAGAGAGTAACGTTATTTCGTGCCCCGAGTGAACAGTAGGAGAGTACCTTTAAAATTTTTTACGTTAATTTTTAGAGTGTAGCAAAAAATCGCTCAAAGCCTATAGGAAATGGGGGTCTTGCGTAGTTTTTATAATTAATTTTTGTTTAGTTACCTCTAAAAATTATTTTTCATAGAAAACTGAATTTAAGGGGGACTAAATTAAAAAAAATAATAATATATATAAAGTACAATCGCCCGCGAAAAAAAATCGCTTAAGAAGCGAAAAATTTATTTTGTAACATCTCCCGAGAAGTAAAAAGTTACGTTATTTTGTGGCCCCGATCGAAGCGTAAGTGGGGACCTTTAAGAGTTCTTTACGTCGATATTTATTTTAAGAATTGATATTCAGGTATTCACTTATCATTAATTGTTTATTTTTCTATGTTCTTAATTTTTCTTTTTCATCATAACTTTAACCGTGAACTTTTCGTTTTTTTTCCTCAAAATTACGATAGTGACGTTTCGTAATTTCCTAGACGGTCCTCGGAGGGGATCAATCGCGAGGCGGGGTTTCCTCTACGGCGTCACTATAATATAATGAGGAAAAAAAACGAAAAAAAAACGAAAATAATATATATATGAAAGTTACACTCGCCCGAGGAAAAAAAATCGCTTTAAGAAACGAAATTTATTTATGTAACATCTCCGAGAGTAAAAGTTACGTATTTGTTGCCCGATGGCGAAAGCGTAAGTGGGGACCTTACATTTTTTTTACGGATTTGATATTTATATTAAGAATTGATATTCAGGTATTCACTTATCATTAATTGTTTTTTTAATTTTTCCTTATTTTCATCATAACTTTATCCGTGAACTTTTCGTTTTTTCCTCAAAATACGATAGTGACGTTTCGTAATTACCGAGACGATTCGTGAGGGGGACATCGAGCCGGTTCCTCTACGGCTCACTATAATATAAGACGTTTCTCGTTACCATAAAAAACGCAACTCGAACGATCAAACGGCAAAGCATATTTCCAGGGAGGAACTATCGTTGCGTATTATTATTATTATAGTGACGTTTATTCTGTACCGTTTATAAGTCAAAGGGATAAGTTAAAAATTGAAAAAAAAAATTCAATTTTTTCCTAGGTCGACTTTTTGAAGAGCGATTTTGATTTAGACCTTTTGAGTTATAAACGTGTCCGATGAAACCCACTATTGGAACTATTATTACGCTTAACGACGTTGTAAGCGTAAAAAATGAATTCTAAACGCGTAGAGTCATTTATTTTGGGCTTTTACGAAACGTCACTATATGACCAGGACGTTTCCGAGGTAAATGGGCGTCGTGCAATATTTTTTATTATTTTTTTTAATTTAGTTACCCCTAAAAATTATTTATCGTAGAAAATGGAATTTAAGGGAGACTAAACTATATAAAAAAATGAATATAAATAAATATAGTATAGATCATGATAAATAATTAAGAATTTAAGAAAAATTAAGAAGGAAGAAAAAATAAATATCCAATATGTGAATAACTTATTATTAGCAATTCTTTACAGAGTTATATACCGTAACTATTTTTTTTTTGATTTCTCTTGGGGAAAAACTCGCTTAAGGAACAAAAAATTTATTTTACACCATCTCCCGAAAAGTAGAGAGTAACGTTATTTCGTGCCCCGAGCGAACCGTGGGAGGGTACCTTTAATATTTTTTTTGCGTTAATTTTTAAAGTGTAGCAAAAAATTGCTCAAAGCCTGTAGGAAATGGGGGTCGTGCGTAGTTTTTATAATTAATTTTTGTTTAGTTACCTCTAAAAATTATTTTTCATAGAAAACTGAATTTAAGGGAGACTAAATTAAAAAAAATAATAATATATATAATATATATATATATATATATATATAAAGTACACTCTAAAAATTCTTTCGAAAAAAAATCGGATAAGAAAAGACAAATTTATTTTGCAACATACTCCCAGAGAAGTAAAAAGTTACGTTATTTTGTGCCCCGATCGAAGTGTAAGTGGGGACCTTTAAGATTTCTTTACGTCGATATTTATATTAAGAATTGATATTCATGTATTCACATATCATTAATTGTTTATTTTTTCTATGTTCTTAATTTTTCCTAATTTTCATCATAACTTTAACCGTGAACTTTTCGTTTTTTTCCTCAAAATACGATAGTGACTCTTCGTAATTACCGAGACGATCCTTGGAGGGGATCAATCGAGGCCGGCGGTTTCCTCTACGGCGTCACTATAATATAATGACGTTTTCTCGATTACCATAAAAAAGACCTCGAACGATCAAACGCAATATTTTCAGGGATGAACTATCGTTAAGCGTATTAAATTTGCGTCGTGCAATATTTTTTATTTATTTTTTTTTAATTTAGTTACCCCTAATTATTTATCGTAGAAAATGGATTTTAAGGGAGATCTAAACTATAAAAAATAATAGAAAAAATTTAGTATTAGATCATGATAAATAATAAGAATTTAAGAAAAATTAGGAGGAACGGAGAAAAAATAATATCCAATATGTGAAACTTTATTATTAGCAATGCTGTACAGGCTTAGATCGCGTAATTATGTTTTTTTTGGGTTTCTCTCGGGGAAAAAAACCCGCTTAAGGAACAAAAAAATTTATTTTGCACCATCCCGAAAAGTAAGAAGTAACGTTATTTCGTGCCCCGAGTGAACAGTAGGAGGGTACCTTTAATATTTTTTTACGTTAATTTTTAAAGT
>JABUQX010100712.1:0-15460 GCA_015478945.1 Trachelipus rathkii | reverse complement strand
TGAGGTCTCCTCCTACATATTTCTTCTCAAATTCTGTATTACGCCCTTCAATTTTGGTAAACGCCGGTGCATTTCTTTGTAACTACATCTTCGTTTTGCTTTTTTCCATCTCTCCTCGTTTACTCTTTATTCCTACATCTATTATCATTATTCATTTTTCTTCTTTTTGTCAAAATTCTACGACATACCATAATCACCGTTTTCTTTAATAACTCTATGAAATTTATTCTTTTATTATTTTTATCTTTCGCTTGTGGGCACTCTTGACTTTTCTCTACCCAATGGTCCTGCTGAATATATTTTCCAATTTCCTCTTTACACTGTGACATTTCTTCACAACTCTTTTTTATCATATTCCTTTTCCCCTTGTTGGTGTATCATATCTTCTTCTCCACTCTTAGTGTTGCTTAGGTTTTCTTTCGGTATAGAGGACTGAACAACATCTGACAAATTATTATTTTCTTCATCTTCTGCATTTAATAATATCGCCGAAGTACCTACTTCGTTCTGGCATTCTTTTGGCGCCTCTAGTATGAACTTCTCCGGCTGATTTTCTATCACCCTTTTATACAAGATGCCATTCACTAAAATATATTCTTTCTCATTTCTTTCAACTGATCTCCATATCCTTTGACGAGTACTGTCATCCTTTTGTCGCTCCTTGAAGACATCACGGTCGCGCGTTAACTCTACTATTTGTCCATCATGCGCCTCCTCTATTTCATTTACTGCTGCGACATTATATGACTCTAAATTATTTACATGGGGCATCGTACTATCCTCTTGTATGGCACTCTTTTCTACACTATCATCTTGACACCTATTACTAACAAAATTATTTACAAAAGTTGTCACTGGGACATCCGATACCTCGGTATCGCTCTCAATAATATCAAGTGGCTCAACAGAAATTTTATCATTTTCTTGCTCTTCAATAACAACATTTTCCATAGTGGAATCTTGGGACTTCTGACTATCGCACATTCGTGCTTCCGCGGGTGATTTTGTGGTCTCTTCATCTATGATTATCGATTGTTGTTTAGACGGTTCTTCCTCCATTTTCTTATCAACTTCCTTTCTCGCCCTTTCTGAAATATAATCTTGCTGGTCGGGGTTGCGCCTTTCCTTTGATTCCTCAAATGAATCCTCCTCAGCTCTCTCTACAATTGGGAATAACAACTCCTTCTGAGCTGCTCCGTCCTGTACATTATAAGGACCATGACACACAGTCGCTTCCCATGTGAGGTTTGGCTGATATGGGGGTAATGCCCCATCGATATTCCCAATGACAAGATCATATACGACCTCTGGCAGCACTGCTGCGGTCGTTTTACCAACAAAATAAGGGGTATCTAGCACTACATTTGCGAGAGGAACTTCTCTTGCCGTACTATCTAACAATCTCATAGTTGTATGTGCTCCAGTGTGGCACTCCTCTGGTAGGTATTTCTCACGTACAACCACAAAATTACAACCGCTATCTCGGAGTATTTGTACCCGAAATCCGTTCACAGTCCCATATGATATTGGTAGATGGTGCGAATATTTATCTGTTTCGCTCACCATAACTGTATCTGTAGGGAGAGATGGTTCTTCACCTGAGTTTCTCAGGACTTTTCTTCCTTTTCTAAAACCACCGGACGCTGCCGTACTTTTTCCATCTTCCCTTTGTCTGTTATTATAGTTATTGTAGTTCCTGCCACTATTATTGAAGTAGGGAGGTGCCTTGCAATCTCGTGCCAAGTGCCCTCTCCTAGAACATCTGTAGCAAGTGACCACTGCCCTCGGTTCACTGCTACTGCGATGGTGTTCTCGTCTGTCGTTGCTCCCGCTGTTGCTCTTTGCTTCATTGTTAATTGGTCGTGATGTATGTTGGTTTAAGGTCTTGGTGTTATCGTTTCTGTGATTATTTACATTATTTCTCGCTTTGTAATTACTATTCCTGCTGTGACTACTATTACTGCCGTGACTCTGACTATGTGCGTGACGTGACATTAAATTGATGTTATGAGCTTCTAAGTAGTTTTCAGAACTGACTATTATTTCATCGATATCTTCTTCATTTTTCTCCTTTAAATAAGTAGCAAGCTCCTTCGGCACCTTATTTAAATATTTATCAATAGAGAAGAAATTTATAAGATCGTCAGCGGTCATTTTCACTTTTGCCGTAGTCACCCATTTTCTAAGTGCTTCGACGATCTTCCTAATATATATACCCTAGGACTGTCATCATCAGTCGGGCTCATACTTTTATACTTTGTACAGTATCCACTTTCAGTGAGGTTATATCTGATAAGCAGTGCTCTTTTTAAATCTTCATAATTCTTAAGTCCTCCACCGTAAAATTATTGAACACCTGGACTGCTTTCCCAGTTAAGAATGATCCGAGTTCTAAAGCAAATTTTTGTGTCGGTACATCATTCATCTCTGCTTGTTTCTCGAATAATAACAAATATTCTTCAATATCATTGGTCTTCTCATCGAAATTTGAAAGCTTTAATTTCGGGAATTTACTGGCATAAAGGACATTACTTGTATTAGGAGAGCTCTGTGAGGAAGTTACTGCAACATCATGTTGTCTCTGGCGGTCTTCCGCATTCAATTTCATCTTAAGAATTCTTTCCTCTGACTCTCTTGCGCTCTTATCCGCTTCAAGTTTTTCTCTACGTTCATCGGCTTCAATTTTCGCTTTACGTTCATCGGCTTCAAGTTTCTTTTCTTCTAGCGCTGCAGCTATTTTCTGTTGCTCCAGCTCCTTTTCCATTTGAAGCTTTTGTAGTTCTATCTCTTTGGCTAGCTTTTTCTCCTCCATCTCTTTGGCTAATTTCTTTTCTTCCGCTTCTCTCTCTTTAACTATTTCTCTATCTTTAGCTTGCTCATCCCTCAGAAAATTAATAGCCTCCTGACCAGAAATTCTTATTGCTTTGCACATAGCTACAAGTTCTTCATTAGATGCCATTCTGTTAAGCTTTAAAAATTATCTACACGTCAAATGTCACTTTTTCTAAACGCACGAGTCACAAAATTTTCAGTGCTATTTTTCAAATTTTGATCCGCTTGATCAATGCAAAAATTCTAACAAGCTTTAACAAATCTCAAGATATATATATATATATATATATATATATATATATATATATAATAATTATATAATATATATATATATATATAATATATATATATATTATATATATATATATATATATATATATATATATATATATATATATATTTTAATATATATATATTATAAATAAAAACTTTAAAAAAAAAAAAATTTTCTATAAATATGCTAAAACTTTCTCAAAAATCGGTGTAAAAATATGGTTTTCGGAACCTAAACCCGAAACGAAAAAAGTAAAAATTCCGAAAACCGATTTTTTACCACACGTACGGTTTTGTAAATTTATAGCTTGCCATTTAAAAATATTTAATAAAATATTATATATATTATAATATATATATTTTATATATATATATAATATTTTTCACATATAATATATATATATATAATATATATAAATATATATATATTATATATAACTATATTATACTATTATTATATATATATATATATATATATATATATTTATATATATATATATATATTTACAAGGACAACACAATTAAAATATTTAAACTTTCCAGGGTCAATTGATTACCACAGACAAATATAGTTACAATAGCAAAGCGCTAATCAACGAAGTGCGTAGCATATAATATACGCAAAAGCTCTCCAATTTACCGAGTTATACAACAATACAAAGACAATATTACTTTAAATACAATGATAACAGCTATCCCCAACCGTTAATAATGTACAACAACACTAAAATATTTCTTTAACACAACATTATCAGCTATCCCCAACTGTTAATGAGTACAATAACTGTTTATTGAACTATTTTTGTGCCTTTTGCACACAACAAATTAATAAGTGAATGCACCACAAAACAAGGTATTACAGTACTGATAATAAACACTGTCCTGTTGATTACAAGATATCCAGGATTAAGGCACCCACTTTTATCTAATGTCAGGTTATAAATGACAATTTTGTCTACTTACTCATCCAACTTTCGTTCAATCCATGGCCAGGCCCCTAAGACAAATAGTCATCTAAAAACACTGGAATTCCGTCCTATAATATAACAGTAATTTGACCTCCCGTTGGATAGGGCAATGACCTGTGTACTCAAAACAATATTATCAAAGAATATCAAACCTACCAACCATATGCTGTGAAGATCAACAGAAGTGTTATAATGGAACGCCGAGTTCTTTTTGTACCAAGAATCAACTGAAGACAATAGTATTTATTATCAGTAAATATTACCTGAGGATCTCGTCTAAACTTAATGCAACACCTTCATAAATAAATCTTAATTTATTAAGCAAAATAATTATTTGAATAAATAAATGATCAACGGAATCAATTGACACACATGGGAAAGCTAAATATTTAATAAAAAAAAAATCAGAAAATATGTAACCACTCTTTCAAAAAATAATATACCCAAAGTCAAATATATTTACGAATATATATATATATATATATATATATATATATATATAATATATAAATAAATATATATATATATAATATATAATATATATATATATATATATATATTATATATATATATATATATATATTTATAATATATATATACATAAATATATATAAAATAAATAAAATTATTAATGTAAAAATATAAAGAGGATTACTTTTAAGAAACAAACTTTATATTTACCTCAAAATAATTTTAGAAATAAATGAATGCAAAAATGTTTGTAAATTTGTATGCTTCAGAATCAGCTGTTTGAGTATTCCGTTTTCGTAATTTAATATTCCGTTGAAGACAGAAGATTAAATTATGAAACATTTATATATTTACAACAGATATTAAATAATGAATTCAGTAACTGTTTATTCGTTTTTTTATTAACTTCTTTATTTTGAGTTTTTGGAAGTATCTTCTTTAATTTGTTTTCATCTTTAATATTTTTTCTATTTTTAAAATACATTACCTTTGTTTGTAATTACATGGGAATTAGCATTAAATTAGACAAATTGTTGAAATGGGGCTACTGAAGTGAAAACGCACATAAAAAGTATCATCACAGAAAATCGAAAATATTATTTATCATTTAATAAATACATCCAGGTCAGGCACAACTCAATATAAAATAAGTTTAAAAAATATTCAGATTGACTCAGGAAACCACAATATAAATTTAAAATATAATATTTACACTGAAACACTTAATAAATGCTAGCTTGTATAAACGACATATCATTACTGATCACAGCACATTGCAATAGCGAGAATTACGATCCCAGAATGACCAACCTAACAATACATCCAAGACCAAGAGCAAAGATGGGAGAAAGAATATAAAAAATGATGCGCTCCAGGTTTTATATGAGGATTTGTATTCTCGTTTACTTGAACGTCCAATGACAAGATAGCACAATTAGTAAGTTGAAATATATATATACAGGTTTCACCTGAATTCAGAAGAAGATTGGATAGATATATACAGGAGAGTAGGCGGGATTTACCACCCTGCTAACAAAGGAAGAAATTACACTAAAATAAACAGTCTCAATGAAAACAGAAGAAAAAGGCAAATATCCATTGAGAATTTGAGCTTCCTCACATCGCAA
Organism: Trachelipus rathkii; assembly: GCA_015478945.1. Lineage (NCBI taxonomy): Eukaryota > Metazoa > Arthropoda > Malacostraca > Isopoda > Trachelipodidae > Trachelipus > Trachelipus rathkii. Next base: position 9,789 of record JABUQX010100712.1, on the reverse strand, counting down.
AATAAAATCGCTTTTATTATTTTAAAAATATATATATAACTTTAACATTAAAATCATATATATATACTATAATATTAATCATATATTATATAAATAATATAATATATATAATATATATATATTATCTAAAATTATACCGCAAATAGCGAAACACATACATACCTTTAGAAGACTATCTTCGTAACTGATGGAAAAATGTATACACAAAATAATTTTAGTACATACGAGTAAAAGCATAAATGACAATAATTTTATATTATAATAATTAATAATAATAATAATAATAATAAATAATAAATATAAATAATAATAATAATAAGTAATAATAATAATAATAGATACATAATAATAATGAATTATATTTAAGATTTAAGATAGAGATATCGTCAGCAAATGATACTGAAAAAGCTGTCATTGAGAGTGAAAGAATTATTTGTATAATAGGAGTAAATAAGAGAAACGGTCCAAGAAATTTGAGCCCTGGGGTACGCCGGTTGATGTTTTGAAGTGTGGCTGAAATAGTTTCATTTAGTTTTACGTATTGAGATATCTCCTTTAAGTATCTTTTAAACCAATGGCAGCTTCACCTCAAAAACCCAATTTTTTCATTTTTACTCTTTTTTTATTTTTTACAGAAGATAAACACATCGCGTCACGGGCAGAGCGCTAAATCTAGGAGGCGGTGTCACTCAATTTACGTCGAGCAAGGTCGGCAGCACAAAGCCCAAGGAGAGGAATAGCTCACATGCTCCACCCGACCAGTTGCGAACCTGACCCTCGCTTTCGTTTGCGAGTCCGCTCTCCACTTGAGCTCACGGGCGTGGTCTTTTAGATGATATAAATAAATATCTAAAATTACCAAAAAAAAAATACTACATATACATATACATACATATATACAATAATTACATAAATACACAAGCACATACATATAAATATATATATTATCACTATTACAGCAGACTACTAGTTAACTAACTATATATAATATATATATATATATCTATATATATCGATATATATATATATTTTAATAATATAGTATATATATATATATATACTCATATATATCAGATAGTATATATATACATAATATATTATATATATATAATATTGCAAACCAATAAACACTGTTGAATAACGTTAGTTAGAAATGGATCAAATCCTGTTTACTTATTTATTCATAAATCTATTATCATCTAATTATTATTATTCATTATTGATTAATTCATTAATTACCTTCATCATTATCTTAATTATTCATTCATTATTATACTTAAACTGTTGATGTCATTTATTCAAATACTATTAATATTATTATTATTATTGTATTATTCACTTATTATTAACAAAATTATTATTATTATTATTAAATTATTCATATTATTATTATTATTATCTATATTATTCTATTATTAACTTATTATTATTATTTATATTAAAGTACACAAAATATTTCACACAAATTCAACCTATATTTCACTATTGTTCATCACTCATCACAAATTTTACTAAATTATTTAGAAATATATCACTATCACCATTATCACTACTACCACTTATAAATAATTTATCTTGATTTTCTCAGCCTTTGACGAAACTACGAGAAATTTTCGTTCTACAAGTATCGACGTTTTGGAGAAATACCAACTCCACTGTTGCCAGAATATTAATGAATTTCAATTTGTTATTTTCTTCTTTTAATTTTGCGAGAAAATGTGATGATTTCATAATTATAATTATAATATCGATTAAATTTCCAAATATTTTACAGCTTATTTACCATATATCATAACTCCCAAGAATTAATTTTGAAAGAAAAGATGTTAAACTTTATAGCACGAGGAATAAATCAACTTTTAAGTAAATACTGGGGATTCTATTATATTAGTTACATATTACAAGCCATCCGAGCCATTCGTCCAGAGTCTCTGCACATACATTTAGCAATCAATTATGATTCCTTCTTGATATTCCTTTCTTTTTCATCTCTCCTCTGGTTTTCCGCGTCCGTCTCGCCTCCATTTATATATTTATATTATTTTATTTTTTTTATTTATACCAACATCACCATATCCCGCACAGGTGCAGGGTGGTGTGATTGATAAGGGTGTAAGCTTATCAACACCATCATGCGAAAATAAAATTATAGATAGAAGAGGGAGTTATCAGCCCCTTGCCATCAGAAAATGAAGATAATTCATTCATATTGACTCGAGACGAACGAGCTTCGAGCATTGCAGCTTCACACCACATATACTCTGCTTCAAACCGTTCCTAGAATTTTAAATTGCAGGATTTTTATTTTTTTTTAAAGTTTGTTTTTAATAATCATTCAAAATAATTAAAAAAATTGTTGCCCGATAAAAATGTTGATCCTCCATACTTCAAGATTTAAACTATATATTTAAATAAATAATTTAATTAAATTTTAAAAGTTTTGAAATTTCGAAATCATTAACATATTTTTTTAGTATTTACTAGAACTTCACATTTAGTCACAAAAACCTCTAAAAACATAATTCTCTTAGTAGATATGTCATAATCAATCATGTCAGAAGCTTTTGTGAAATCTAATTATAACTAACAAGGAGGAGTTCTTCTATTTTTCTATATTTCAATATATGCAGTTGACGACGTAATATTCTAAATTTCCAAATTGTGAATCATTAAGAATAGTGTTTGATATAAAATATTCTCTTAACTGATGAAAAATATTTTTCTCTAATATTTGACTAACCGTATTTTGATAGCTATTGCGTCGTAATTTTTTAGCTAGATAGATCTCCTTTTAGAAAGTATTAGGGGATGCACTTTTATGCTGTCTTGAAAATATTTGGAAAACAAACTCCTGTCAAATCGACTCAATTGAAAACAAGGTTCTTAAGGGAGTGCCTATTTTGTCCGGCAGCTGAATTGAGGATGATGGGTTATGGGGATAAGTATGAACATCAACATTTTTGCCTATTTAATCCGGCGATTACCTTTTCTACCTCTCAAAGTCTGTGATGTGGATAAAGGAGAAAATGAAGGACTCGTATCGGGAGAAAAGTTCAAAATGCAACTGTTCGAGCGTAGGGTTGTCTTTCATATTGTTTCCACCGAACGTTTAACAAAAAGTTACTCGGTAATATTCCGGCGCCTAATCATTCTTTTTGTGTGCTCGAGTCCGTTTAAACTGATTATTATGATTCATCTCTTTAATATTACATTATGAGATTTTTTTCTATATGTTGATTAATTTATTGATTAAACCCAAGTGGCCTTCGAGTCTTTGTAGCATCATTCATTTTCTTAGTTATTTTCTCTTGCTTTCTTAAGAACTGCCTTTTAATATGCTTATCCATATATGTTATACCTAGAAATGGTATAATTGCTTTTTATAGATAATCGTAGAAATTATATGTTTTTGGCTGATGAGTTTAGCAGATGCTTTATTGCTTTAATTGGGAATTGAATTCGTCGTAGCCATTTATTTAATATGTCTGCCGAAGAGTTGAATTATTCGTCGGTGGTGATGTTGTTCGCTGTATTGTGAACGAAAAAGTCAATTGCATTACATTTTGTGCAGAAATTTGACATGGTTTCACCATCTAGTCTGTATTTTATGGTGGTGAAGTTTTGGGTTTTGTTTAAGCAAATTTTCAAAGACATGGAAAGTGATCAGACATATCGCTCCTTATTATGTAGGTTTTAACGTTCCAATTTAGTGTTTCCCCAGATATGATCTATTAAAGACGGACATCTATTTTCGACGTTGTTTGGCACGTCGCTTGTATAGCGTTATGTAGGTGACGAAACCATTTGATATCATTAAAAGTTTGAGAGAGAGATTGCCCTATTTGCAGTGTTCTCGTTGGATAGTATCAATATTGAAATCCCCCGCAATAATTACTTTAGAGTTAAGAAAGGTGTATGGATAATGTCTTTAGAGCATTAATGACAACTCTGTTTTGATGAATTGGGGTCGATATACTCCCCATTACAATTAGTTGAGCGTCGATATTTAATTTATACAGACGAATCTGCTAAGATCCTATGTGGAGACGTTAAACAAGATGAAATACCCCCTATGACTTCAATGACTGTATAATAGCCATTTTTCTTAAAGTAAATTGAAACGCCCCCACCACGTTTGGTTAGATCGAAATGCATGTGTTTCGGTATATCCTGGGATCGGATATAACCGTTGCTATGTTCATTCAGAAATGTTTCAGTTAATACTATTGCAGGTCAATATATGATATTTTGGTAATAGCATAGTCAGAAAAAGTTATTGCTGATGTTGTTCTAAGGCTTCTGATGTTGAGTGGGAGAAGACGAGAAAGATGGCTCAGCGCAAGTTCTTGATGTCTAATATGTCCGGATAGGTGTATTCAGAGTCTAGTGGAATTATGTTTGAAAGTGAAGCATTCGGCTTTAAAATATAAATATATGATGTAGATAAGTCAATGAAGAGAATTTGTATTATAACGCACAAGATTTTCGGTAATAATTGTTGAACAAGTGGTAGTTTAACTGCTCTGTCAGCGGTTATGTTAGAAATAGTGGAAATTATAATATTTATGGTTATAATAGTTGTAATAATAATAATAATAATAATAATAATAATAATAATAATAATAATAATAATAATAATAATAATAATAATAATAATAATAATAATAATAATAATAATAATAATAATAATAATAATAATAATGTATGTGGATGTGATAATGAAAATAATATTCTGTTTGGTTTTGTATTGTAATTATTGAGATTGCTATGTTAACAGCAGTGGTAAGTTGAAACTTTAAATGTTAGTTACTTTATCGTTGATATGTAGAGAACTTTGTTAATGTAAGCGGTTCATTCATACGTATGGTGTGCTAGGTATGTCATGACCTGTTATGTTCTTAGTTCAGTTAATGCTATGTTAGCTTTAATGATATGAAAACTTTGTTATGTTAGCATCAATTCGTTGATCAGTATGAGAGATGGGTTAGGTTATGATAATTTTGTTAGGTTTTGTTAAACACTACAATGTTAAATCAACAATGATGTGATATTGATATGATAGAAAAGTAGGGTTAGGTCGAATTTTGCTTGGTGATGCTAACTACTTTACTGTTAAGCTGTTAAATTTGTTAATGATAGCAGTTTATTCGTACGCCCGGTGTTTCAGGTATGATATGTTCTTAGTTTAGGTGATATTATGTTAGCTTTACTGATAATAAAACTTTGTTACGTGAGCAATTATTCGTTGATCCCTATGATAGTCAGGAGAGTCAGGATAGGTTCTTTGCCTATGTTGATATCTGTTAATAAGCTAAAAACTTTGTTGTGATAGCATTTATTCGTAGCTTAATATGTTAATTAAGTTATGATAAGATAAATATTTTTCCTTCATATTACTATAATAATGTTAAATTATCATTGATATGTTACAGATATAATAGAAAAGTAGGGATAGGTTACGTTTTGTGATGTAATATTAGCTACTTTACCAATATTAGTCAGTGCACTTTGTTAATGTTGGCAGTTTATTCGGACGTAAGGTATGTCAGGAATGTTATAATACTCTATGTTCATAATGCAGGTAATATAATCTTAGCTTTATTGATATTAAAACTTTGTTATGTTAGCATCTATTCGCTGATCAGTATGATCGATAGGCTAGGTTATGATACATTTTTGCTAGGTTTTGCTAAATATTACTATGTTAATGTTAAAAACATAAAAAGAAAAAGTATTTAGTAAAAACATAAAAAAAAATTAATAAATGTATGTTATGATCATATGATCATACAAATAACTTATTTTTATGTAATGCTTATACAAAAAAAAACTTATTTTTATGTTAAAGAATAAAAAATTTAGTAAAAAGAAAATGTTTTTAATATACTTCATTTGGTAATCATGAAAGACCCAATTTCTGATACTAATTCTATGCTGTAATGTACAAATACATGCTTAAATATGACGTGAAGAAGTAAAGCTACAGAGCATGCCCGGGCGTGTGTGAGGAGGGATGGGGTAGGGAAGGTGATGGTGTTTGCGCTATTGCTTTAAAATATTTATCTAAGTCTACATTAGCTTCGTATTTAAAATATATTTTCGCGTTCGCTTGGTAATATTGCGCCTGAGGGCGCACGCGTTGGCTTCACGAGACCATTTAGAGAGATGAAACTGCCTTCCTTGGCTATGCACTCTGTGATTTTTCTTCTTTTTTCAGCGAAGACTTCTCCATGGGGAGGGGGTCCTCAGACTCATTTGAGAGTTCTGGAAACCTCAAAAATGTGTTCTACGTTATTAAAAACATATAAACACACCTCATTTGACCTAATATGCAGCTGGAGCCAGAATTTCAGTCTGGCTCCGGCTCCGGCTCCGGCTCCGGCATCGACTCCGGCTCCGGTTCATGTGCTCCGGTAATTAATTTAAACTTACTACTCTATTTCATTCACTCTCTTCTAGCCACTCTCCAAAATTCAACTTTCTAAGTCCATTTCTTAGTTTTTTCCGGTCTGGCTCCGGCAACAGCTCCGAATCCGGCACATATGCTTCGACACTTAATTTAAACTCACTACTCTGTTTCATTCGTTCTCTTCTATGCGCTCACAAAATTTCAACCTTCTAAGTCCATTTTTAAGGTTTTGGGGGCCAACTTCCCCTCCTCCATGGGCGTAGCGGCACGATACAGCGTCTATGACTATATTACCCCATATAAAGAAGGGATACCAAATTTGAAGGGAAAACGATGTCTCTAACACACCCACTGCTAGGGTACGTCTTTTAGGCCTAACGATTGCCTCATTTAGAACCAAACAAAAGACCCCCCCGCTGGGGCTGCGGGGACTCATTCGTTTTGGAAAATAACCCCAGGATCCCATTTTCGGGACGCACGACCCCTGTTTGATACCCGTCATGATATATTTTGGTAGAGGGGTACTCCGTCCCCGCAAAAACGCATGTCGATGCGTTCTAACACCGCAACGGTCCATCCGATCCAGTTAAAAAGTGGCGGAAACGCATCGCACACCGTCAGAACATACTAATCCATACCTTGGTTGACCATATAGCTTGAAAAATAAAAAAATAGACTAAGTTTGCTTGAAAAGGGGGAGATAGGGGATACAAATCATGCTAAAAGTAATTCGATTCCATTAAAACTAACGGAACCGATTCAACGTCATCAATTCTATAGAAATCGAACCCATACTCGGGCCATATATCTTGAAGTAGGATATACCAAGCTAGAAGTGCTAGAAAGGGGAACAGGGGATACAAATCATACTAGAAGTGATCCGATTCCATTATATACCACGGGAATCGATTCCTAAACACCAAAAACACAGGAATCGACCCCATACTCGGACCATCTACCTCGAAAAAAATACCGTGTTAGAAATAGGTTAGAAAGATACACGCATTCGAAGCGTACTAGAAAACACAGTCCTGATGTGTTGTATAATATATATATATATATATATATATAATATATATATATATATAGTATGATAGTAAACTATATTATCATATATATATATAATATATATATATATATAAATATATATATATACTATATATACTATATATATAGATATACAAGATGATTCAAAGTTGCCGTAAAAAAATTTTTCGGAACTGATAAGGAATCCAACAAAAAGGTAAAATTCCATAAAAGAGTATGACGTATGAGCTAATTTATCGTCTGCGCTTTCTGTAATGTGTTTTTCACTAATTCTTGTAACTACGAAACCAAGTAGGTTAAAACATCAAATTAAAAAATAATTTACGTTAAAAGTATTTGTGGAACGAATAACTCATTCGGAATAGGAGTTTAAATAAACATATCATTATTGCATGATAGTTTTAATTTTGTACAACAATAAACATACTGTTTCAGAGGACAAATGATAATCAAAAACTATACTAAGATGATGTTTGAAAATGACCTCCGTTGTTCCTAATGCACAAGCGTCCAGGCTCTATCCTCATCGATTGTCGGAGCCCGTTCAAATATCCAGGAACAGATTCCTGTTTGATCCACTGTTTCAATTCCGTCATAATCCTTAATCGTACCGTCTTCAAAGGTTATGAGAGAGGTATACTAAGGTCTTTAAAATTCCCCAAGGTAATAATCCAAAGATTTAGGTCTGGTGATGACCTTGCTGGCCACGGAACGGGACCAACCTACAACCTATCCATTGAATTGGGAAAGTCTCTTCAGGTGTACACGAAACTGAAAGCCACTAAAGTGATGCAGAAGAGCCCCATAAGCATAAACACACAGTTTTGAGGCTCAAACTGATGACGGATACATCATCTAAAACAAGGTACGGAAGCTTCAATGTTTCAGGAAAGTTTAAGTTAAGATATATGCATTAAAGCCTGTGAGAAGCTCGAAACAATAAGTACAATGATCATGTAAATTCGCTGCCCAAATGTTACTGAAAACTGAATGTGAACGATATCTGTTTAATGGTATTGAGGATTCTCGTCTGCTCCAAAATTGTGTTCTTATGAACCTAAACGAAAGCATGTTCTAGAGATAAAGTGAGCCTCGTCGCGTAAATAAAAACCTTCGTTAAAGAGTTTTGGTCAATACATTATTTGTTACAAAAAAAAACAATTGAACAAAAAAACAGCACGAGAAGCATAGTCACGTGGCAATAGATATGCAACCTGATGAACGTTGAGTAAACGGATGTAATTTGCCGTGTGTAACCTCCACTAATACAGATTATCGAATTAAACTGTACTGATAATTCTTCGCGTGCTTCATTTTCAGATGCTCAAGAAATTTCATTAAGAAGCTAATTCTTCTAAATCAACAATCCTAGTAGATCGGGTTCCGCTTACCGTGGCTCAAACGGTAATAGCATCGCACGGAGTCGCCATGCAAGTCGTGGCGTTCGAATAATAGTTCGCGATCCTAGTAGAAATCATTTTCAGATGTGCCACGTGTGAAGGCGAGCTTGGCTCCTTTTGGTTTCACTTTATAAAAACTGGTAAATTGGTGATGCTCGTTGAGACTGCAAATACTCTAGTCTCAAAAACTAAGCGTCTGATGGAAAGTGACAAAAACCTGCGCTGGACAAATTCGTTGAATTTTCTCTTGTACAAACGTCTGCTGCCAACTATTGCAAGACGGCCTCTCATTACATTAGAATGAATGTCAGCTAGTCAGATTGAGTACACTTTGCTAATAACGATCTCATATCCACTAACGAAAGAAACATGTAAGACACACACAGTCAATGAGTACATTGTAACGCGTAACACAAACAGAATGCATTTATTGTAATACATTAGTTGGTTGTTAGGTCATAGAATATGCATGATAAGGTTAAATGGAAAGAGTAGCTGTTAATGTGAGAAGAGGTGTTATATTTAAATGAGATATTCCAATTACTAAAATTTAACATTCTCCGTATTAATAGATCATATTTATTAATGTTATACCATTGATCTGCAGTAACAACAATAGGTGTTTTGGTATCCTTAACATTTTAACACTAAGTCATCCGCTTACACTGAGAATGTTGCCTCAATAATACTTCTTAACGGACCGCCCATTTTTAAAAATATATATAGTAAATTTGAATAACTATCTTTAATGTAACGTTCAATTAGCACTAAACACAAAAAAAAGAACACAATTTACTCATTCACCAAAATATAAGGAGTTTTGTAACCTACTTTGGTTTCGTAGATACAAAATATTTAGTAAAAAAAACACCATACAGACAGCCAGACGGAAAACTAAGCACGCTTACGTCATAACCTTAAAGGATCTCCTTT
>JABUQX010100711.1:0-14407 GCA_015478945.1 Trachelipus rathkii | reverse complement strand
CATTTATACTTCAATATATATATATATATATATATATATATATATATATATATATATATATATATATATATATATATATATATATATATATATATATATATAAATAACAAATATATATATGCTATATATATATATATATATATATATATATATATATATATATATATATATATATATATATATATATATATATATATATATATATATATATATTCACAGAAATTAAAAGTCTATTTGAACAACAAAATTTGATATATCCATTTTGTTCTTCATTATCAAATTTTATCTTTTCAGATAAAATTTCTTTTTTTCCTCACGTACGCTCCAAAAATCTTTTATCACTAGCCAAAGTCCATTTTGTATTTAATTTAATTATTTACTTTCTTCCTATCATATTTATTCAATAAACTCCAGTATCATTTTTGAAACTAACCCCAATCAGTCTCCCCTCTTTCCCCCTTTTTTTCTTACCTATAAAGAAAGCGCTGGTTCATTCTTAAAATGTATTCTGAATCCTGATGTACTACCGACAAGTCTATTTTTCTTCCATTTTCCTCAGTTTGTGATCTGGCACCTTGCGTGGCACTCATTATCGGACCTAACGGCGCACCTAATATTGTATCTTCAATTTATGTTATGAAATTATTTACCTTGCGTACTTCTAAATTTTGGAAAATTAGCACATTCTTTGATGTTATGTTAAATAAAAATCTGACGCAGTTGGACGTTGTTTTTACCCATACATGGCCTGAACCTTGAAAATCGCCCCCTAGCAAAAGATTTGGGCGAAAGTGAAGACCTTCCAGCCGATTCCTGTGCTTAAGTGTATCACTGTGTGAAAGTGATTCTAATTGGTGTAACTCGCAAGACGCAGCTCTCTCTCCTCCGCAGGTGCCAGAATCACTCCAATTTGAGGACGTTATAAACTTACGGTACCACCGCATTTTTTTATCACTGTTTTTACTTTTTCATAGAGTCGAAATTTGAAATATTATTTTACCCCACTCTCACAGTTTTCTATAAAATTTTAAAGTCACTTTCATTTTGAAGGGGTTATATAATACTTAATGTTTTTCTTTTCTTAATGATATATCTCACAAGTCATTATTTGAAAAACAAATGCTCCGCACAAAAAGTTGTTTCTATAGAATATATTAAATATTAAATGATGAGAGAAAATATTTACAAACTTCATTCCTTTGACCACGCAAGGGTCAATAATGTGCCAAATTGGAGACATTACCGTGATGCCGGACTCTCCTTTTCTCATTTTTCTTCTCAAAGTCACCCACAGGATAATTGGGGAGCGCCACAAGAAGTCAGTTCTACGTCTCGAGGACATTTTCGCGATATAAATCACACTGGGAAGTCAGAAAATTTTCATTTTCGAGAGGGCAGGACCAGTCCACAACTGTCTCTCTCCAGCACAATCTCTCCTCGTCCTGTAATGTAAGTACTTCAGCAAACGACACATTGGGAATGAACTATCTCAATGGTACACCACCTCCTCTCCAGATTCGTAAATTTGGAAATTTTTCTCATCATGGAAATGGTAGCTCGTCTTCTCTCGGCAGCATCGAGCCAAAGACGTATGTTATGGTAAACAGACCAGCCACCACTCACAGAGGTTTGTTCAGTGGAAATAAAAAGGTAGGGTCTCAAAATTTGGATTCACACAGCTTATTTAAATAATTTTTCTGACACGAAATCTGTTAACGAATATAAAATTGATTTAAATGCTCCTCCTATAAACAGATTTCGTGTTGTTTTCTTCAAAAAGGGTAATTTATGTACACGGGCAAAGAGGATTTTTCCGCCCAATACTATTTCAGTGGAGCTAAATAAATGTTCTTGTGTTTCCACGGACTCATGTTTAAACTCTCATGGCTTTTTGAGCAATGCTATGAATGTAATCCACGGCAGGAAGCAAACCTCTCAATCGACTCACCTCCAGGCTCCTCTTTATTTAAATGTTTCCGTTACAGATATTGATAGCCGATATCAACATGCTAGCACGAGCCCCACCGCTCAAATTGATGTTTTATATAAAGCTACTGATGATGAGGTATTTCCATCAGAGCGCTCGAATTTTAATATTTCTTTATGTAAAAATAATATTAATCCACAATGTCTCACACCTATTAATGATAAAAACACCATTACACAAACAAATATTTGTAATAATGAGAAATTTGTCGCGAATGTAAACACTCTCTCAACACATTTTGATTCCAACAGCAAGGTAAATCTTCCTAATGTTAATTTGGATAGGTCCAGGAATAAGTCTTTATTTAATGTTACTAATACTTTTAAATTTAATACTAACTCTCATGCATGCCTCAGCAGTCACATGGATATAAATTTTTCAGCGTTAGGTTTCAATGACTTCGCCGAGTCAGGTATTGATGAGACACTTTTTAAGCCCGAAGATAGAAAAGTAGACATGACGCAGAGTTTTTATCACCCTCTGGAAACCCAAAAGTCCACTCCTATAAAGCTTTCACATTTTCCAGAGGCAGCACAATTTACTCTCGAGAATAAAGTAGCAGTAGAAATGTCGCAGGGTATTAATCAAATGCAAAACCATATTCCACATTTTCGATTGGAAAGGTGTAATATGAATTCTTCTCTTACCAAAACTCATTTATCTCCCCATTCTTTTATTAAAACTTTACAGATTAATGATGACTCTGAAACAGATTCGCGAAGCACAGATATTGACGAGGTAGGCCGCAGTGTGGCAACAGTCAACTCCCAGAGCGAGGTGTATTTGAAGCAGTTGCCAGTTGATGTTGAAAACTCAAGCACAGATGAATTTGGAGATGGTAACGATGGTGAAGTTTTCAATGGTGATGTTGGATTTGAGGTTAAGTCGCACATATCTTTAAATATGGAGTTTGCAGATGATAGAAATTTGGAAGGTAGGAGTATAAATTGTTTTTCTTATGATAGGCCACACGATTTAGCTATAGAAGATAGTGTGGATATTGAGCCTGGTAGCCTATTTGATAGCACTGAAAGTAGTAGTGACTGTTCTGCAAACACTTTTGGAAAGCAGATGGCTCGCCTAGAGCACTTGCACAGTGACGGAACAGGCTTCACATTTGATGAACAGATTGGGGCAGACTGTGAGGTGAAACCTTGCCGGCAGGAGGTAGATTGGATATGCCAGAGGATCCAGTGGGGACTATGGCAAAATATTGAGGCACTTATAGATATAAAGCATAGAAATGAAGGTGCAAGACACACTTTCAATATTTACAGACAGAAAAGAATAGTTAAGAAATATAACGAAATAAGTAGAAGGAACGCTTACGCACACACTAGAAACAGTAATATATTATACGCTAAAAATAATACTAAATTGTATGAAGAAACTATTGATTATGTTTTATATAGGAATAATTTAATAGGAAATATTTTTTCTACCTCTCCGCATACTTCACTTGTTTCTACCGCTTGTTTTAATAACTCTACTTCTTTTGAGTATTTACTTAGTACTTTAAGTCTATCTCCAAAATTATCTACTTTCTCTCAACATGATTTGCAATCTTTAAAAGCCTCCTATCTCAGTGATCAAAAGGTATTGCAGGGCACTAACCCTCATTCTCTTGTTAATATTTCTGAATCTTTTATCAATTTTAATGAAGCAATATTACCTACTTCTCAACATTTACCTGGTAATGCTCTTTCTCCGGTCAACGCCAATGACCTAAATAAAAACTCGCACGCCGATAACAACGTTGCAAATTCAACTTTGCGCCAACGATTTTTTGAAGAGCTCAGAAACGATCGGTTTCAAAGCCGTACACGTATGGGTTATCGCCCTCCTTCCTCCTTTCCTCGCAAACCTTTTGCAACTCCACACACTTGTTATCGCCGGAAAAATCCGCAACATTTGACCCAAGATGGGCATTTTCAATGTTTTTCTCCTTATGGACACTCTCCACAAAATTCTCGCTTCCGCGGTGGTAAAATTCCTTCTAAAGAAAATCATACTCAGGGAGCCCACAGATCTTTCTTTCATTTCGCTAATAGAGAAGATCTAGTAAACAACTGGAGAAAACCTTCTTTACTCCAGAAATCCAGGGACACCCCCACACCTTACGCTCATCCCCCCAGTGGGACTCGCAATGTTCGCAGCTCGACAGCTGACACACTTGTCAAAGATAGCTCTAATGCATGCGCTAAACCTATTTCTCTTAATAATGTAAATTCAAATGGGGTTAAAAGCTTTTTGCATGACAAATGTAATGTTACTACTCCAACTCACTCTCATAATTTTTCTACTAGTTTAGCTCATAATGTACGCTTCGATAGGGATTTTAACACTAATTTAATGCATGATTTTCACGGGGTAGAAAAGTCTCTTATACCTAACAATACGGTTAGCATGACTGAGACTGGAAATGGTATCGCAAATATCAGTTCAACATTAGCTAGGGTTTGTCCTGAAAGTAGCATGTAATATTTATTAAATGGGAAACTTATAGGGGACTCTCCTCCTCACGCTGTAGGCAACACTGAGACTTGCATTAATATAGATGATTTAGACATTGGCAACGCGAATGCCCATAGCGAGAACTTAAATTTAGGTAGTGTTAATATTGTAGAAAATGGAAATGGCAAAGCACATGCCAAGGCTCTATTCCCCAATATGATAGATAGTAGCACAAACGCTTTTGGATGGGATAATAGCCTTCCTCTTAACACTTCCTCACCTTTTAGTAGTTCTCCAGTGGTTAAATCTCTCTTACCTTTGCCCACCGCTAGGGTGAAAACTCTTTCTACTCTTCAGCATGCTCGTTATTTTCCTCCAGTTCGCATTAAAGAACAATGTTTAGCACATTCACAAAGTAAAGTTCAAGATTTAGCGTTTAAGGTTCCATATAACACTGAATCTTTCCAAACGCTCATGAAAGCTTTAACTTCTTCTCCTCCTTTGAAATTTTCATTAGGATCTCAGACTCTTTCTTTGCATCATAATGCACATCCTATATGATAACCTCATTCTCAGGAAACCACTATCGCGTTCTCTATGGTGTTCACCCACCCCACCAGTTTTCTTTAATGATCATATGTTGATCCCCCTCCTCCTACTTCTCCACGAGTTGTTTCTTAAACTTTCCATTTCACAAACAGAATCATGCCTCATTTTCACACGACACACTTGTCAAATCTCTTTTTCAAATTTCTCACTTCTCCACTTCTCCAAATAATACTTAAACCGCACCTATGTGCATTTCGCGTTCTGATTCTTATTTTTTTCTCTCGCTAGAACAAAACTTTCCAAATATCCTCTTCGCAAATCATATATTCTCCACGCATTCAACACAAAAATTAGCTCACTCATTTCTCTCACAACAGAAATTTCCACACTCTTACATTAAGTCATAAATCTTCACACGGTCAAGACTGAAACATTACACACACACTTCATTTTCTTATGTGTATAAACTCAAAAGAACACTCACATTATGTTATTTGAACACACTTCAAGAAATTTACCCAAACACACTCTTTTCAAAAAAACACATCCATTTCATCTTCCAATACCTTTCACTCTCAACACAAGGACATTAACCACACTAATACCTCCTTCTTTAACAGACTTATCACTGTAACAAAACACATTCCAATCCAAAACTCCCACACACATCAACACGACCTCACATCACACAGATTCATTTATACCATCTATTTATCCTTTTCCTTCCTCACACAGGAACATCTGTACCTCTTCACAACTATTTTTAGATTGTTAACATTTTCTTTTAAAGTGCCACGGGCCGGCTATTTTACATTTATTTACATCAATGTATAAATAACAAAACATATTAGAAAAGACATTTCTAACATGTAAAAGATGAAACTGTAAACACATTTCATTGAAAAGAAAGTTATAACAAATTGATGGTAAGATCACTAAAATTTCAAATTTTATTTGCTTATTAATCCAATATACAACCCTTTTCTCATGAAACTTTTCTTCTCCCCTATCTTCACACACAAAATGTTTGAGAAATTGGATCTTCTTTACCTTGATATTAACAATCTTCTCCCTGAAATTAGAAAACAAAATATCAAAATACTACTACTTTAACAGATTTAAAGAAAATTTTTAAATAGAACAAATATACTTTTTGCTTCCCCATATATTTTTTAATTTTTATTACTAGTAAAATCAAAAATCTATTTATTGATGAAATTTAATGTAATTACTAACAGATAACTTAAATTCATTTCAAATTTTCGCAATGTCAAAACACGGAGACAGATTTGCACTAAAATTTAACCCCCCAGCACTCGATCATTTTCATTAAACACATTTATTAAACCATATTCTTTTCTTTGCCTCTCATTTTAACCAAATATATCAAGAATTAAAATGCACATGTTATTAAGGTTATTGCTTACCTCTTAAACTTTGAAACAACACCATTCATTGCAATTATAATCCTTATCCTTATAAAACATCCTATACTCATGAAGCAGGAAATCAAACCTTACTTTCCTTTCCTTCCCTAATGGTAGCTTCTATCTCATGTCCCAGGTACTAACCCAGAATAATCATCAGTAATTTATTTTTCCTTCCTCAAAGGTTGCACTCTAGTATCAGATAGATACATCTGCAGATATCCTTTCCATTCTTCCTTCCAAACAAGTTGGAATTCAAAAAAAAAGATTCGTAACTTCCTGAATCTTCACCCGTTCATCCACATTTGGGTAACTTCTCAAACTTCCAGGTTGAAATTAAAACCATTACATCCTCAGTGGGATACTTCACTAGAACCCACCTATTCAAATCCTCCTGCATAAATTGCAAACCTCAATTTCTTTTTTTCACTGGCAGGGGACCTCTTTCACAGAAATTAATCTGTAAAAGTCTATTTGAACAACAAAATTTGATATATCCATTTTGTTCTTCATTATCAAATTTTATCTTTTCAGATAAAATTTCTTTTTTTTCCTCACGTACGCTCCAAAAATCTCTATCACGTATCCAAAGTCCTTTTTGTATTTAATTTAATTATTTACTTTCTTCCTATCATATTTATTCAATAAACTCCAGTATCATTTTTGAAACTAACCCCAATCAGTCTCCCCTCTTTCCCCCTTTTTTTTCACCTATAAGAATGCTCTGGTTCATTCTAAAAATGTATTCTGATCCTGATGAGCTACCAACAAGTCTATTTTTCTTCCTTTGTCCTCAGTTTGTGATCTGGTAAGTTTTGAATTTGTTTGGTTTTTATAAAAAAAAATTCCACACGACAAGAAAACTTTTACACTAATTATTTTGATTTTTAAAATTCGTCCACAAAATAATATTTAAGTTTCACTCGATTTTTCCTTTTTTATTCTGAATTTCAAAGTTTTATTTCCTTTATAAAATTTTATGAAACAATGAGATTTGATTTATAAGTTTTATAATTTATTCCAAACTTTATATTTTTTTTTCTTCGATAATTTTCTTCTTGTGTTTTCCCCAGCAGTTTTTAAATAACCTCTCTCACGAGTTTTAGTCCCAAAGTAAAATATAAAATTTTGTCGCTTCAGATTCGTGTTCGATTTTTTTATTTTTATATTGTCTTTCACTTGTGATCGTCTTACCTAGTTCCATCTTTTTAAATTCGTATCTAAACTTTTAATGTAGTCTTTTTTTTATTTTTGGTGAATATTTCCTGGCTTTTCTTTTTAAGCTTTTGTACTCGATATTTCCCTTGCAGTCCTAAGAGAAAGGACCTAAATTTTAATTAGTCATAAGAACCAAAAATATTGATAACTTTATGTTAACAAATAATAATAATAATAATAATACCGACTGTGAATATAATAATAATAATAATAATAATAATAATAATAATAATAATAATAATAATAATAATAATAATAACACCGACCGTGACGAAAATAATAATAATAATAATAATGGTAGTTACTATAATAACCATAATAATAATAATAATAATAATAAAATTAATGACAATGAATTACTGCACTAGCTCCTGGACTTTGCTTGTATATTATAGTTTCATATTTTATATAATTTTTGCACCTCTAAAAGAATATTACGCTAATTTCCTCCCGTTTTTTTTTTTTTTTTTTTTTGTTGAGCTCCTCACCCTTGGTTTTTTTTTTTTAGAATATACCGCTTGCTATTAGAATTTAAATTTTAAACATAATATATAACATACACTTCCATCTACACTACATTTCAGCCACCTGAATTTCAATTTGTTTTTAGTTGTAAAAATGTTTTTATATTATCTTGGCTCCATTTTTTTTACTTTGTATTAATTTTTCATCGGACCAAGAAGTTATATTTATTTTTAAATTTAGTTATATTCATTCACGTTAACATTTAAATTTTTCAATCACCTTTGTTTAAATTTTATTATCTTAAAGCACTTGCTCAAGTAAACCTTAAATTTTGATGTATGCATATTTTTGTCTGAAATTTTTACAAAAAAATTAGTTTAAAAATTCTTTTTATAATACTCAGTTTATAGAGTGAAATAAATTTTAAATTTTAATTCAAGTGTTATATTTTTTTGAAGAAAATTTGTTTTAACTTCTTAATTTGAAATTCATGTATTTCTTCATCAAGAAAAGACACTAAATTTTTAACTTTAAATTGTATTACTTTGTCGTAAATTTTTAGAAACTTGCTTCAAATAACCTTGTCATATTTTCATGGTCATTATATTATAATCTTTATTCACAGAATTCTAATTATCATTGTAATATTTTTTTTTCCGCTTTGAAATCTTATATTCACTATTTATTTTGTTTTGCACCTTTTTCTACCTAGGCACCTAACCTAGCGTTGTAATCAAGATTGAACCTAGGCGACGTAATTAACACTGGTATTTTGCAAACATGAATTGAATAATTTACCCTGCACATTACAAAAATGAAGCCAGCAGATGCGCACTTTCATTTACATGCCTAAACTTTCAAATCTCGCCCACAAAAAAGATGTTTGGAGCGAAAAATACTTATATATAATATATATATATATATATATATATAATATATAATATATTATATATTGATATATATACTATATATAATAATATATAATATAATATAATATATATAATATATATAATTATATATTATATAATATAATATATATATATATAAATAATTAAATAAATAAATTAAAATATATATAATAAATAAAATAAATAAAATATATATATAAATATAGTATATTATATATATAATATATATATATATATATAATATATATAATATATATAATTATAATATATTATAATATATATATATTATATAATCATATATATATATATATATTATAAGTATATATAATATATATTTTTGCAAGAGTATAAACCACCGCTCACTTACGGAGAGCCCTACAATAAGGGAGTATTATATAATTATAATATATTAAAATATATATATAATATATATATAATAATATATAATATATATACTATATATAATATATATATATATATTATATATATTATATAGAAATATTATATACTATATAATATATGTAATATATATATAATAATATATAATACACTCTCCATATATAAAACCATAACTATATATATATATACTATATCCTATATCACACAATACTCTTAATATATTTAAATTACTCACAATTATATATTTAATATAAAAAACTAATTATATACTAAATGATACACTGTACATTATATAGAATTATAATATATTATATATATATTATATAATAATATATATATACATATTATATATATATATATTACTATATATTATATATATTAATATTAATATATATATATATACTATTATATATATAAGTAATAATATCTCTCTTCTCTATATATATATATACTAATAAATATATATAACTATATATATATAGTATTATTAATATAGGGTATATCTATATAAATATATATCTATATACTATAATATAATAATTATATATATCATAGCATATTTTAACAAAACCCACTATGCAGAAAAAAAGATTTAGAAGATGATGTAGCTTATGACATTCATTGTTCTATTCTTAAAAATATTGTTAAAATCAAAAACTTAAAAAAGACTAAAAATGAAACTCGCTTTATGTGTAACCTTTTTTTTCACTCATTATTATTATAATATTATTACATTATCTTAATTATTGAATAATAATAATAAAATAAATAATAATAATATAATAATAATAATCATAATAATAAAATAATAATAATAAGAATAATTAATAAAATTAAAAATAATAATAATAATAAATAATTAATAAAAAATAATAAATAATAAAATATAATAATAATAATAAAAATAATAATAACTAAAATAATAATAATAAAATAATGATAATAATAAAATAATAATAATAATAAATAAAAAATACATAATACATAATGATAATAATAATAATAATAATATAAAATAATATAATAATAATAATAATAATAATCATAATTAATAATAATAATATGTTTTTATTATTATTATTATTTATTATTACTTATTATTATATTATATTTATATATATTATTATATTATTATTATTATATATTATTATTATTATTATTATATATTATTATTATTTTATATTATTATTATTATTATATTAATTTTATTATTATTATATATTATTATTATATTATTCATAATTATTATTATTATTATTTATTATTATTATAGATATATAAATATTTTTGAAGGTCCTCTTTCCAAATCAATAATAATTAAAAACAGCATCGTTCTCATTTAAAGCAAATATGCTTTCATTGAAGTTTCCCAAACAATAAGAAGTCTTATTTATGCAGATATCGTTTGCTCCAATTACATGAAACAACATTCTTGTTCGATTCCGCTTCTGAAATGCTGTAATGCGTTTGCGAGTTTTGGGCGACGAACTCGGCACGATAATTAGTTGAAGGTTTAGATGTAGCGAATTTCAAGTTTCTCTTTTATATAAAATGAAAATTTTACAGGACATAGTTCTGTTTATCTTATACACATTTTAATTTAATGTACTATTTGTACTAAAGTAAATTTACATCAGTGCAAATATCTCTATATCAGTTTTATAATACATATATGTGATTATAAATAATAATATATTTATATATATATATATATAGTATATAATAATATAATATATATTATAATATATATAATATATATATATATATATATATATAGTAAGATATATATTATAATATATATATACTAAATAATATATATATATAATATATATATAATTATATATATATATTTAATATATATACTATAATATAATATATTATTATATATATAATAATATTATATTAATATATATAAAATATATATATATAATATATATATATTATATTATTATATAATATATAATATATATAATTATATACTATATATATTATAATTATATATATAATATTTAATATATATACATATATATATATATTAGTATATATAATAATATTAATATATATATATAATATATAATATATATATATATATATAATAAATAATATATATATATATATATAAATATATATAATATATATATATAATATATATAAATATATATATATATGATATATAAATTATATTAATATATAATATATATATATAATATATATAGTATAATATATTATATATTATAATAATATATATATACTATAATATATAATACTTCTAAGAACCATGTCCTGCAAAAATTATCCTCTCGGTGTAATACTAATTAAAAAATAATTTAAAATAATAATCGATAATAAAATATACATAATAATAATAATAAAATAATAATAATAATAATTAATAATTAATATAATAATAATAATAATAATAATAATAATAATAATAATAATATAATAATAAATAATAATAATAATATATAATTAATAATAATAATCAATAAATAATAATAATAAAATATAATAGATAATAAATAATAAAATAATAATAATAATAATAAATAAAAGAATAATAATAATAATAATAATAAAATAATAACAATAAATAATAATAAATAATAATTAATAATAATATAAAAAAATAATAATAATAATAGAATTAATAATAATATTTAATAATAATAATAAATAATAATAATAATTTAATAATAATAATAATAATAATAATATAAGTAATAATAAAATAAAATAATAATAATAATAATAAAATAAAATAATAATAAAAATAATAATAATAATAAAAATAATAAAAAATAATTATAATAATAATTAATAATAATAATAATATAATAATAATAATAATAATAATACTAATAATATATAATATAAGAATATAATATAAGTATAAATAATAATAATAAATAATAATAAGAATAATGAATAATAATAATAATAATAATAATTAAATAATTATAATAATAATAATAATAATAATAATATAATAATAATAATAATAATAATAATAATAATAATAATAATAATAATAATAATAATAATAATAATTATAATAATAATAATAATAATAATAATAATAATAATAATAATAATAATAATAATAATAATAATAATAATAACAAAACAAAAGGAAAGACCCTTTCATCCATTTAGATTTTGTTTGTCCTTATAATTATAAATTATATGAAAAAGAAAATTAAAATTTTAATAAAATATAAAGTAAAAAAAAATATATAAATAATAAAATATAAAACTATGTCGTAAAAACTGAGTCATAAATCAAGGATAATTTGGAAAATAATATTGAAAAAAAGGAAGACCTGTGTTTCTTAAAATAATAAATATAGAGCTTATTCTGTATAAGATATTATAATATATATATATTAAATATATATATGATAATATTATATATAAACTAATAAATATACAAATACACAATTATATAAATTCAAATAATAAATATTAATATTCAGTAATAATAATTTACTGTTCACGCATTATAGACCCTTACTAATTCAATAAAAAATTATAGTCAAGAGTGTCACGAAAGAGGTATTTACTCTGGAAACCTGAGGGTCCATATGCAAAAGTACAAGAGAGCAAAAGGGTTTCTCTAGAGATATAATTAATTCAATTCTTGCTATTGGTATGAAACATCGAATACCTCAAAAATATAAATTCATTCCTTTATTTATACTCCACTATCACATTCTCTTTCTAAATTCTCGGGTTTAAGCCATCAAGCCTGAGACCACATTACACTAGTTACCAGCTTCGATGCTGATAATATAAATCGTTTAAATATCCAAAATTCCGAATAGCGAAGAAGTCGTATTACTTACCTGGACATTCTACAATTTAAACATTCCCTGAAGAAAGCGTCCTAAAAACTGCAAATCAACTCTCTCGTTTTGACTATTAGGAGGAAACAAACCTTCTCCAAAATGCCTTAAAAAATAACCACTACATTAGGTTACACCACGATTTAATAACATCATCTCACGTAATATAAGTGACCACGAACCTCAAGCTATTCAAGAGATACTCTCTAAATATCATGAACTGTGCAAGGACAAATCAAATAAACACTTGCACCTGGCCAATATCAATTCTTTTAGAATTCGTCAAGTTTCTTAATCTAACTTCTCTAATATATGATGAGCGTAATCTGACTCTAACTATTCAATCTAAAATGGATATTATTTACAACCAATATACATATATCTGAGAAAAGTTTGTAATTTAAAAGTTGTTTCCGCTAAAATTTAGTATTTCTAGTCAGTAAATACTGGCGCTTTAAAGTTTAAATTACTTATATCGTAGTCCAGTAAATAACTGGCCGTTTAAAGTTAAATTTATATTCCTTCAGTCGGCTATAAAATACTGCAGTTTATAAAGTATAAATTTCCTACGTGGAAATTTTTCGTAACTTCATTTATCTATATTTTGTGTGTGAAGCAAAGTTGCTTTTTCAATATTCTGAGAAAGAAAAATATTTCTCAATTAAAAAAATCCTTTTTCGAAAAAAAAAAAACTGATTAGTTTTGTATTTAAGCACACACATTAATATTCTGCAGCAAGTTTTGTCGCTTTGAAATACATCTGCGTTCGTTCGAAAAATTCTGCAGATTATACCTGTAAATAAAGATTTAAATAGGTAAATGATATAATTATATAGTATACTTATATTATATATATTAGTCAATAAAAAACCCAAAAATAGTATATATAATATGTATAAGTGATTAAATAATTATAAATATATATATATATAATAAAAAATTAATAACATATAAGTATAAGTAAATATATTATAATATAATATATAAGAATATATATAATATAAGAGAAATATATAATTATATTATAATATACATAAAGGCATATAATTCACGCAAATATATTTCTGCGCGCATTGTGAGAAGAAAGTCGATTACTAAGTATATAATTTTGTAGTATTTATTTAGATAATAACTAATCCATATTATATATATAAA
>JABUQX010100709.1:35000-37149 GCA_015478945.1 Trachelipus rathkii | reverse complement strand
CTACATAATCAATCTCAATTACCCCTCTCTACTTCCTGTATGAAAGGCAATCTTCTTTGCGTCCGAAATAAAATCCTTACACCATGAATTTCTTTATTTCCTGCGTCGACCACTCCTGTAAAGCCAAAACAAAACATATCACTACGCCCAAATCATCTGCTCTTCACTGCGGCTCAACTCTATCATCTCCGACCATACCCTTCACCACATCTATCCGTCTGACCATTCCATTATACTCACGTATCTCCTACCTCCTTCCCTCATATACGTACCACACATTTATTGTGGCTTAAATTTAATCATTCTAAAAGTACTATCACAAATTTCGTGTTCTTTTTCGTTTACAAGGTCAATAATCCATGAGTATCTGCGTGGTTCCGAGGCTGAATTCTAAGGATATTGCAAAGCAATATCTTCTTTCAGGCAGTGTAATTGCTAGGGCCTATCCATGCCAACTAGCCATTATCTACACGTTGCGAATAGGAAATTCTATGACCTAACTTACGTTGCCCAGGTGTGCACTCGAAGGACGTGTAGTTGGACTTCTGCACCCAAAATATATATATATATATTATATTATTTATATATATCTATATATTATAATATAATATATAAATATATAATATATATATCATATATATAATATAATATATAATAAACAACAACTCAAAAAATATATATATAATATATATATATATTATTATAATAATATTATATAGAATATACGATCATTATATATAAATAACGTATAAAATACTTACTATAATCATATATTATTATATTAAATAATAGATATTAAAATATCTATGTTAATTATTAATAATCCTTTATTAGTTGTCCACCTCCTTTTAAGTATAAACTTATTATTTCCTCGTGTTGTTTTATGTTCATTGCTTTCCTAATATTTTTTTACGTATCTATCATATTTATATAATTAATAAATATGAGATTGCTGCGAAATTTTACCTCTTGAAAACTTTAAGCTAAGTTTGGTTTTTTTTTTTTTTTTATTATTAATTGTTATTTTTATTTAAAGAGTTAATATCTATATGAATAGGATTATAATAAGGTTTATTTAACACCTTTTTTGTTTATTATAATGGTTTTAATTTAAATTTACCGTTTAATGCAGGTTTTCATTCACGTTTGGGTTACTTTTTTAAATTTAGACTTTTGTTTTAGTCATTTTGTTTAGTATTTTGTTGTCAGCGTGAATAGTCGTCAAGGAATGAATGTGGTGATGTGTGTGATAGTGAAGGATTAATAATGTAAGTTAATTAGTTATAGTGTTTAGATTAATTGTGTGCATTTATAACTCTCTAGACTTATAAAAAAATTTTCTGTAAAAATACGGTTTTAGTAGTTCTATAATTTCCTATTTTAATTTAGGTTTTAGCGTACAAAATTATTCCTGAATTTCCACTTTTCTTTTTATTTATTTAGACTGTTAGTTTTGTCTGTTTGTTAATTTGTCTGTGTTTTGTTTGCTTGTGATCTGTGTGTGCGTTGAGATAGGCAAAATGGTTGCGCACGGCGCGACTTTCTATCGACTTTATCAACATCGGGCTTAAACTCAAACTTTGCCTCTGTGGAATATTCACCTCTCTAACTCTAACCCTAATCTTTTTGCTCTTTTCTGAGAACTCAGAATGCTTAAGACATTCATCTCTAACTTCTATTAATAACGTACCAACTACAGACTTAATTTAAATTAATTCTCAAGTTGAAGAGGTGGAGAGTGCCATATGTAAACAATAAACACTCCTAGCTTTAAATTATATCACGTAATCTCGAAGAAATCTCGAAATCCCCTAACTTCGATGTTCTATGGACTTAAATCTTTAATAATACCTTGCTACTTACAAATAATTCTTGTGCTATCTGCTACTGTTCTCCTAACAGAACAAGATTTCACGCCTATTATTGAATTAAATCTAAACATAACTCTACACGAGACTGTTACATACTTCTCATAACAAACTTACTGAAGGTTACCTCTATATTAGGGGAATTCTCAATGTAACACAACACCTGAATGGTTGGGGTTCCTCCTCATACTGATTTTAGGTGGGGAGGTAGCCGAATCATTCAGCAATCTCAACGATCTGGAACAACTAATTAAAGAACCCCACACACATTCCGGATCGTC